>JANJYP010023763.1:0-20691 GCA_024605115.1 Rastrelliger brachysoma | reverse complement strand
ATTTTTGGAACGTAACCCCCACGATAAACGAGGGTTCACTGAATTATTTATCATGCACAGGAATGTCTTTATTTTTTCTACATCTTCTAAATCTTTTGGTATTTTGAAAATTTTAGTTTCCCACTATATTTTGTGAGCATTTGTCTTTTAGTTTTATTGAGCTAGTGCCATGCGTTTAAGTATTGTAATAAATTTTAACCAGATTAGTCTTTGTGCCCCTGCTCTCTCCCGATATAAAGAAACTGTGTCCTATTTATATTCTAATAGCATTTCCACTCCTTTGTCAAATGCAAGAAAATAAATGCTTATAAATTAAACACTCTCTAGATGCCTTAATATGGTGGATGCATCTATCAGGAAAATGCAAAATCTGACATGTAAAAAAAAAACAAAAACACTGTCAGACACTTAGAACAAAAACATCTGCCAAATGAATGTAATGTTAAAGCAGCCCAGTATTCAACCTAAGATCACAACTGCATGACAAAACATTAGCAATGACCAAAGGTAGTTATCTTGAGATGCTGTGCGCGGAACTTTATACTGTGTTTTTGAAAGTAGCAGACTGGCATATTGGTAGAGAAATTTGGACGAAGGGCAAGCCTGGGGTGAGCACAGATCATACAACTCATCATGGTTCATGACTGAGTGCAATGCTAAGAGGGAGCATGGAAAATTACCACACAGCAAATTAACTCGGCAGAGTGTGATTAAAAATAATTTTTGTGAAGCTAATTTGCACTTACTGTAGCATAAAATTAAGGTTGCTTTGGAACAGTTGGTTCAATTTTCAGAGGACCATCAGGACTTTTGAAAATTTAATGAGGATCCAAATTGCCTCTTTCTCTTCCGTCCACATCATGTATTTGTGACAACCCAGTACTGTCTCTGTCTGTTAAAAACTAAAGAGCCATATAGCGGCAGCCCATTAATACACTCAGTAAACACAGGCAGAATAGAAGAGATGCATTAGGTTTATATTTGCTTCAATGACCCCCTCAGTCTTTTCTAATGTCTAATTTTGACTACAGAGGACTACAATCTGCAGAGAATTGCTACATTTCCCGCTACTCATCCATCTTGTGGCATCCAGAGAATGGGTCCATGTTACAAAGGTTAAATATAGGTAAAGGGTTAAATAGATGACCTCTCAACTCTTGACTCCAGTTACCACAGAGGGCAAGCATAAATATTGTCATGACACTTTCTTTAGAAATCACACCACAGCATTATCCATCCCAGTCACATAATCTTCTCCAAAGCTCAGATGGCATTTAAGGAGAGAGGGAAAAAAAATCCATATCGAATGTAATATAATCTTAATGAATATGCATGTAATCTGCCATGAAAAAATGGCCCGTGGCGGTACAATTCTTACTCATCACAGTTAAAAGTTTTTTAGGGGTGAAATCCAATGTAGCTGATGCTCAGTTTTGGTAATCAACCAGTGAGCCTTGCACATAGTGTGTGTGCGGTACCTTTCCCTCGTGTGCCTGACACACAGATTGGCCTACTTGAAGGAAAGACAGTGGATCTTTTATGAGCTCCTCATGATAAGGCAGGGAGACATTAGGGTGACGGGTGTTCAACCCATCCTCCTCATGGTCATTGTGTGGAAGAGAAATGTTAGAAGATGACAGCAGAGAGTGCTAGCAGAATATAATCATCCTTTACCTCTACGTGGCCTCCATCCAGCAGAACGGCTCTCCAGACATCCGTGGTCTGTCTGAAATGACAGAATAAGAGGCTATGACTGACTTTGATTTGTTAGAAGAGACATGAGGGCCTGGCTCCTAGTCTACGTACTGTCTCAGTGCATATATATACAGAAGTGTAGAAGATTCTCTACTGATTATGAACCCTGGTGGTGTTTGTTTTCTAGTTTTAGACCTCCAAATCACTGCCAACATCAGATTTGTTCAGTCTGATGCCTATGGCCTGATGGGCTGAAGAATAGGGACATCACCCCCTGAGATATCCACTTACCTAGCTGCATTAAGGAAACAGCAACAGAAAAGCAGCATCAAACATACATGAGATTGACACACTTGTGCAAACTGTTGCTAGTCAATGTGCAGAAAGTCATTATTTTGACAGATGTAAAAACTGCTATTGCAGCTTCCTTGTCAACTGTAAAATGATTTTAACAGAATGGATATGTCATTTACTGCTGATCTGTTAGGACAAAACATAATAACTTCCCCTTGCATCAAGAAGTTGTCTGACATGAACATGTCATGCTGAATGTAGGGGCTGTAAGTGGTGACAGTATGCGAACACTCAGCTAAACCACTTAATGTCAGTGAATGAAGATCAGAAGTCATACTGCATGATAACTGACAAAGCTGTCAATTCATCTTTAAAGTTAAAATGTCAACTAGACAAGTGGCTCCTCAAGGTGAAAAATGTTAATGCAGAGAGAGCCATAATTAAAAAATACAGGGGAGATCTGAGTTCTGATCTGAAATATTTCAAAACATTGTAGCAGAATGAGAAACATCTGAGTCCAGATCTGTAGTTGTGGATAACCTTGTACCTGCAGCGAGTGAGCCTCTGAGGGCATGTTTCTGCCTCAGGCTGGACACTCGTAGTTGAAAGTGCTGTCTTAAAGCGATGGATATGAAAGGCCTGAGCTTCAATGAGCAAATGTAAAAAGAACAGTGTCAGAGGGAGTAAACAGCAAGGGAGGATGGTGGCTTTTATTGAGCTAATAGTCATTTTAATCCAAATATTTGATACATTGGATTAACAATAATTTTAAGATTTTCTTCCAAAAAAGTAGACCTACACCAGCATCACATCAAAAACTTTGCTGATTTCAGTGAGACCATGGGGTCTGACAAAAAATGCAGGATCATCTGCCTGTCTGTGACTTGCATATCTGTCTGAATGTCAGATCACTCTAAGCTTTCACATATGTCTTGCGTATGACACGATTGTGTGCATCCTTTTTATGGGAATTTTTTGGATTGATATTCAAAACATATTATAATTAAAAGTTAAAATCCCATAGATTATGTTGCCACGCTCTCCTGCTGCCAGCACTTTCGTGCTGCAGCACTGCACGCTTCCCAGCAATTTCATTACAATTCAAAGCTCCGTTTTTCCGTTTTCTCCTACAGTCAACGTAGCAAAAGTATGCAGGAAAATGTACGAGGTAAGACATGTATCATAAATTGGGTTTTACTTGACCTATCAACAAAATTTCAAAACTGATATGTAACTTGAGGTCGACACTTTCAACACAAATTTAAACAGAGACTCAGCTACCTCTTGCTACTGCACACAGCCTCAAAAAAAAAAAAAAGCCTCTACTTCCGCAAATTTATTAATATTGTGAAAAATCTCACACTACCTTTTCAAAATGTCACCAAGACCAATGTTAGTTAGTTCGTTTTCTACAATTTAATTCATGTAGCCTATTTAATCTTTTTTTATTTTATTTTGTTTTTTCTATAAGAATACAAACTTCCTATGGGCAGTGCACTAGTCCAAAATGAAAAAAGATTAACGTTGCTCAGTTTCTCCTATATCACATTTTCTCTTTTCGTGCTACCTGCAAAAATACACTAATCCAGATCTTTGCCATTAGAGAAAAACATGTATGTTTTAACTGAAATATTTATTTATTTGTCTAAGTTAATTCCTGATTTCTTTCTATGCTGTTACTTGACTAAGTCAGTGGTTTGCGTATTTCCGAAAAGATATTCCCTAGGGTTCAAACCTTTGACCAATTTAATTTTGTTTTTGTTGTTCAGCATTCAGGGTCATTGTGGCCAAAACAGTGTTATGTGAAAGCACAGGGCTTCAGTGACAATGAATGTAGAGCATTACAGCTTCCACATTGTGGTCATTCCCAAGGCCTCAGAGCTACAGGCCTAGCTGATCTCAGCTGGCACTCTCTCTCCTCTGTGAGTAAGTCTCTTCCACCCAAAGTTAATTTTTAATGACACACTTTGTTATGTGGGTCCATAGGGGGCCCTTAGTGGCTGCGCTTTAATAAAGAGAGTCTCACTGCTTGTTCCCTTCTGAGAAGGCTTCATTAAAACCGGTAACAGAAAAAAGGTCTTTGAAGTCCCAGATTTGAGCCAACCTAGACTTTATATTTCTCTGTCCATCTGTCTGTCTGGTATTTTATGAGTTTGCTTTAATTTTTATATCAATGATCGTGTTAAACAAACAAGATATTTCGAAGGACAGATGATGTGACCCCCTAAGGGCCAATTCATAACTGTACTGGAGTGTATGTTTGTTATGTGGGTCCAAGGGGAATGTGGTGTGGTTTGGGCTAGAGAGCTAAAGTACACACACACACACCATCAATCTTCATCAATAATTGTTTATCAGTATCTTATGATATCCCTTCTCACCAGTGCTACCATCTGCATCTCTCAGTGCACAACAAATAGGGACATGACAATGCTTTTGAAGTTGGACCCCAATACAAAGCTTTAAACCTGTAAGAGTTACTCATCTCTGGTTTCAGGAAACAAACATTACAGTTGCATAAAATAGCCTGATTAATTTGGTTTCTAAAGCCACACAATAATGTGTTTCCATGGTAACAATTAATAACACCTGACAACAGACAAAATAATGAAAACATGGCTCAGATTTTGGTTTGCTATTGTTGTTGTGGAGACAAGGGAAATGGTTTGTAGACCCTTGGAAATGAATTTTCTGCTTGTGACTGAAGTCTGCTGATGCTGACAATCTCCTCTTCCAACAGATGAAGGTATGTGTGAACATAGAGGTTCTTTAAACACTAATCTCAAATTGGTTATGACGAAGTCCGTGGGCAAAAAAAACATTAACTTACCACTATCAGCTTGACAGGTGTAGTTTTGGTGATTTGCTGTTGATGTCTGGCCATTCAGACTAAATTTCATTGAAAAGTTTATGTTCTAAAATAAAGTTGTATCAGTAAAACAAGGTTCCCACGCATTTTTAACAATTCATTTTAAAAACTTTTCCATATTTTTTCCAGAATGATTTACCCAATTTACATGAAAATTTACATTAAAGTGCACAGCACTGGGTTTTTACGTGGCCCCCCACTTTTGCGCAATACTGGCAGTGTTTGCTGCATGGGGTTACAACTGAGATACCACAGTCATAATAACGGTGGGTTGTTTACTTCTACATATATCCCTTACTTGCACATTGTACTCTAAAAGAGTAGAGAAGATGTCATCAAGGATATAAAGGAAAAAGAAGTTTGTGTATGACACCCATGTGGAAAAATGTGCCATGTTTCAATGTGTCTGTGTAACCTACTAACAAATAATACCACAGATCATGTGTAATGCATAACATGCTGCCATTTGGTGAGTTAAAACCACATGCTCTGGGTGCAGCTGAGTGCTGCGTGTGTGACACAGGCAACAGCGCTCAGCTCGTCTGTGTGTCAGCATAGAACTGCAACATATAGAATGTGACGTCAATACGTTCTAATTTTTCACGATGTAGTATCGTCGCATCGTATGCCCCTAATTGGAATTACCCAAGCCAGATTTTCCATGAAAATTCAAAGACTGTGACATTTTTACAGACTCCTAAGTGCCTTGCCTTTGTCCCACTAATGTCAACAATCAGCAAAATGACAACAAAGTGCTATCTGACTACAAACACCCTGCAGATGTTAGCTGTTCAGCTAGTGAGACAGCTAGTTGCCACGGTTAACCAATCACAACAAAACACAGCTAAAATGACCAATCGGCCATTCCCAAGCATGCACACAGCTAAAACATTATTTTTTCAACCAAGGAGCGGGAAACAAGGTCCAAAGCAAAGCAGAACATAATTTACCTTGTTTGTTTTTTTCTGTTGACAGTCCAATGCTGTTAATAGGCACACAATTCACAACAAAGCCACAGCACATTGCCTATCAATCGGAGCATCGTTTCCCAGCCACTGCCTGTTGGTGCCTGGACAAGGCCTGTTACTTCTCAGCCACAGCGTCTTGTTTACCAGCCACAGCCCATTGAGCCTAAGAGTGTTTAGTAAACATGGTTTGTAAAAATAAAAAAGGACGGTTTGAAGGCTGAGTAAGGTTCAGGTGGTTGATTAATGCATATCTTTCCCAGTTGAGCAATAATTTGGCACTTGAAATAGTCTTATACTACTAGCACATGCACAAGCATGCAAGGTTAATGACCATGGGTGTCGCTAATGAGAGGTAATGTCTAATTCCTACATAGAGAACATTTAAACTACCAGCAGTGAATGCAGTTTTTATTGAATTTGTAGATTAAACAAGGCTCATTCTCAATCAGATAAAGACTTCAGCTGCATAACTCACAATATTAGATACAGGTTGTAGTACCTGCTTTTAATTATGTAGAAAAAACTTTGAAGTTAAGTGGAGCTGCTGTTAATTGTTTTCTATTGCTGTGAAGACTTGTACTTCTGCTCCCTGCCAGAATGAACACCTGGCTCTTGGCTTGTTGCTATAATAAAGAGGAAAACAGATTGCAGCTGTGCTATAGCTGTATTTGTAAATTAATAAATATCTTTTACAGGCTGCAACTGCATTTAATTGCTGGAATTGATTAGACAGTTTATCGGATGTGTGTCCTTCCTTTTCTCTCATCTGTGAAAAGATATAATTTTCCTTTCCCACACTTCTACATCGAGAAAATCATTACAGAACAGAATGATGAGAAAACTAAATGAATGCCATAAGTAAGCTGAGGGAGAAAATGTTGTTATTTAAGGACTGGACGACTGAGTAAATGGGACTGGCTAATAGTAATAAGCCAGCGGCAATAACAGCCAAAGTGAACACATTATGAAGTGCTCTTTAGTTGATTACTTATAATCTCATGTAAATCTCCTATGTGCGCAAAAAGGGACCCACAGTTTTAATCAATGAAACAAAAAAGATTATTTTATGTGATGGATACATTACAGATCTGTTACATATTTCTACTAAACTGTCGAGGCAAATTTATCAAAATGAATCACACAGGAAGGAATGCAAAGAGAGCATCCCAACCCCCTGCTGAGATACAATAAATTTAACATACTAAATTTGTTAAAATGAAATTAGTGTGTTTTGTATATGCATGTCTGTGAATTCAGGAAGTTTAAAAAAATTTCATTCCTACTGGTATAAAGAGATCACAGACTCAGACACAAACAGAATGTTACTAGTGAAATCTCTCAAGCTGTGACTTCAGACAGAAAATATCAAATATGAAAATATCAAATGTGGAATAAGTATATATCGTAGGAATGATGATTCAGTATGTACAGTATGTAAACTAGAATCATTATTTCAGTTCCTACAGGTATTAGCTATTCTAAGGGTGAACTCAATTTTTGAATTGTTTTATTAAATGTAATGCATATATATAAAAAAACAGGATCAAATTAATTTCAACAATGCTGTATAAGCATTTAGTTTTTAATGTGTGATCTCCTGTAGAGTTGCCCTCCTGCTACTTTTGTTTGACAGTGTGTTTCGTAGCACATAGCTGTTTCATAACAATAGGAAAATTGAATGATATATTCTGATAGGCATTATGTGTCTCACGCAGGCTCTGTGTGCACTGCAGAGGCAGCGTTCTGTGTACTGCTCATGTGATTTTGCACTCCCTCCTCACAGGAGGGGGAAGAGCTGATTGCAGTGTTCTCCTTGTCTTTTTCAATAAGCCCAGCACTGTCGCCTCCTCTTTTGCTCAAACTCATGTGTGGAGTGACTGTCAACCCGCCAAGGTCCATTCATTCCAGCACACACCACATCCAAACTGCCTGCATCACAGTTCCTCCTGCAGCTCACTCTCAGCTCACAGTCACGTTCCATAGCTTTGAACTTGAATTTAGCTCACCTCCAGTCTCTTTCCACTTCCCCATCCCCACTTTCCTCCCACTTTCCTCCCAATCTTACAACCCCCTCCACACTCCTTCCCTCCAGCTCCACTCGGGGCTACATGATAACACACTTTGGAGGGAACCGCTTTCCCCCAGAGCAGCCCAAACTGCGAGCATATTCACTCCATCATAACAGCACTGTAGCAAAACTGCTGTCACGCTGAGTTTGCCATGCTAATGTGGCTCTAGGCGCCACTACCCTATCCTTTAAAATACTGTGATGTAGGTGTATGGAGTGTTTTGTGGGTGCTGGAAGGAAAAAGGTTGTTTGGAGGGGTTAAATAGCACAATGTAGGGCAAAGGATTGAATGTATGGAGGATGGTGTGGAGAGAAGCTATGAAGTTGGTTCACATCAAGGAAGCAGGTACTCTTAAATAGCTGGAAGCAGTTCTAGTCGCAGCAAGGTAAACAGTGTTCGATGCATGGCAACGCATTTCTCTAACTAGCCCCTCCTACAGTATTCTCCCTTTGAGAGGGGTGAGAGACAAGGCTTCAAAAGGACTTGACACCTGGTAACGCTTTGAACCATGTCCTTGAACTGTCATTTGGAAAGACATACAATCCCTTTAATCAGCCACTTTAAAACATCATGATTCAGGACAGATGTAGTCAGATAGTAACATCTCAACACTCTCACACCAGTACAGATGAATACAAACACACACACTAAGTATTCTCTGCTGTAGCAACGGCAAGAGACTGATGAAAGTAACGAGGAGCTTACCTTCCTCCAAATGAGCAATTACTACCTACTGGAAGTAATTGCAGTTGCAAGTAAAATCATTGCGACACCAAGGAGGGCTTTCAGCCAATTACCATTACCACAGTTTTCCAGGTTACAGGCTCCTATTTATTCTAATGCACATGTGGGAAACATGAAACTCCTCCTGGCTGCTGCACCTTCTGGTGTTTCATAAAACATAGAAATGGCATCAAATAGATAAAGAAAGAGTTCTTTGGGTCATACTTGTATATAATTCATAAATATCTTGAAATGACCCCTCTAAAAGTTTACCACATCTTCCAGCACTCCATACAATAATTTAAAGCGATACACGCATAGATTTCAATTGTAGGCTGTATGTCTGGGTAGGAGTCAAATGTTCGTGCAAAAAAGAAAATTACGCCAGAGTTTTTACCATTATTGGAGTTACTAGCCTGATGGTGAGATGCATTCAGAACACTATTTTAAAAACATGTAGAATGTTCGACATCACATGACACTTCCTACTAAGTATTATCAGGGTCTCTACACATGAACTCGAGCATAGATAATTTTAGTAAAATGTATGTTTTTCAAGACAGTACATATCTTTTCCATGTCCTCCTGTCGCTGCCATTTTTAAACAGATGCCACAATAAAAGTCCATCACTGAACATAATGTGGATTCAGTAGAGAAGAAATATGTCACTGTCTTGAATTATAAAACATTTTCATAGAACTAAGCTTCAAGAGCTATTCACATTTCTTCTGTTCTGATCTCAGCCAGAGAAAGCCACCTGGCTAAAAACAATAATGGCCAAACTCTGGCATGCATTTTCTCTTTGCACAAATGTTTGACTCATACCCATGCAGACACCCAGACTACAATATAAATTTGCGCATGTATCACTTTAACTAGATGTTATGTAGATACATCGATCTACATGAATTTAATGATCAACACGCCAATAGCGTCAATGTAAAATCTCCATCAGACATTGATCATCATTTTTAAGATCCATCTCTAAGATTTTCTTTTAAATTCCCCAAACATGTCAGTCTCTGCCCAAGCGTGCACACCTCCACAGAAAATGCAAGTGGTAGCCAGAAAAAAAGTCTCCGACCAACTTTTTTCCATAAAAACTAACCCAGAACTCAAGAGTGAATGAATGTCACTGTGTTTTCACATTTCACCAGGTAGCAACATATCCATAGCAGGATTAGAGACAAGTCGATCATCAAGTGCTCTGGACATACTATCAACGTGGCCACACAGAAACTCCTGAAATGTGCTGGTGCTGCATGTCTTTCAGGAAAAGTGATGCAGGTCATCTTGTATTTTCCTTCACAGCACAGTAGACACACTGAAGATTTGAAAGGGAAGCAAATCATGCTGTATTATATAAAAATACTTAATGTTCTTTGGGTTTATTTTTATATAGTGTGAAAAATGTGAAGCTCAATACATCAAAACATGGCACTTATTTTTTTAAAAACAATAGGCTAGATTAATTTCAATATAAGTGTCTTGTTGAGCTCAGAAATAAAAATGTCAAATGACATTTTAGTTACTTTCTGTAATTTGATATGAATGGAAAAGATTGTGTTAAATGAGCATGTAATATGGTCTCATATTTATCGCTGGTTCCCGAATCGAATCAAATCAAAATCATATCGTGGCAGACATATCAGCAAACATTGAATCGATACAGTATTGTATTGTGAAGAAACTTGAATTTAACCACAGTGTTTATCCAGTCTGTTTATTACCTCTTCTTCCTCTGTGTATATCACATTCTTTTCTCTTTCTATGGACACTCTATGGTCACATTTGTAACACCCTCTCTTTTCTTCTCAAACCATTCAATCAATCACTTAATCTTCTTAGAGATACTTGTAGATCTTGATATCATCCTGCACAGCATTCATCAATGTTGCACTTGGGCCAACTAGTGCATGGTCTAATGCTGGCTATTGCCTGTTGATAATTCCTTACAAGAGGTTCCCACTTGTGCCGCTTGTGTTTGCGTGATGTACAAGCAACCCTGCCAAAACCAGAAGCAGGTCAGGAGTGAAATTAACCATCAGGTTTTTGGTGAGATGGAAAATAAATGATTGTTAATTCATGTTCATGATGAATAAGTGATTGGCTCCAGTGTTGGGGGTTAGGCCTAAAGGCACGGGGCATATGTTGAATGAGGAGGGGCACAGATGCTCCTATGGGCCAGAGGGCTGATAGGCAAACTTAAGAGGGACACAGAGAGGGGAGAGGAGACACTGGGGCAATCGTGAGAGAGGAAGATAGAATGTGAGGCAAAGGCATATAGAATAGAGAGACATGCTTACCCTGCCATAAAAGCCAACTCTGGTCCCACTGTGCAGAACTAACCTCATAACTCGGCCCCCGAACCCAGCGTATGAAGTGCCATTTCACCACTTGGGTCTGAAGAGATGCTGCTTTAAGAAGTCTGCCTCTGAGGATTAGGTCCTGTCCTACTCTGACCTTCAACAAATGTAAACAGCTTACAGAGGGAAACTTCTGCACCCCTGCAAGCGACTATACTGACCTGAGAGACAGAGATACAGACAACACAGGTTCTGATGCTGGTCTACCTCCTTAAACATACCTTTAAAACATATCAGTGATCCTAGTCACACACATGCAACACACACAAATGTACAAATGTACACATTCTGCAGAGCTACCCCTGAAGCATTGAGAGGATCTCAGCTCCATCTACTGGTGACTGTGTGAATGAGTCGCTTTACTGTGGCTTAGAGGAAATAAATGCCAACTTAGTTCCTTGAAATCATTTTCTCCTTCATCTCTGCCAAGCTTCCATCTTTCTATTTAAGCCTCCTTGACGATGATGATTATTACCTGCAATTTGCTAGTACAGCATCACAGTATCCTCTATCATCCATAAAGACCTTCTATTATACCAAAGGAGGAAGAAAGTAGCTTCAAATTAGGTTTGAAATCAAATAAAATATAGTTCAAATACATGTGAAAAATTCTGACTGTACAAATGCTTCCTACCTTTTAAAAAAGGTACTGAATGCCGAATTTAGCCCAACATCACTACTGCTATACAAAGAACTCAATTATTTCTCTACACTGTATATTTAGGAAAATATTAAACCAACTCTGTGTGCTTTGTTTTACCATTTCAACCTTTATGGACATATTGACATGATATGCTTAATATAAAAAAATTCAGAAACAAAAGAAAAAACAATCTCAGTAAATTATTTTTTGTTTTTGTTTGTATTCAAGGTAATTTCCGAACATTTGCCAGCATGGCAGTTTTCTATTATTATTCTTATAAAGCATTCTTTCTTGACAAGGTACTGTTTTGAAGTAATTAAAGGAGACCTTCAAGTGATATCTGAGGTCATATCAAGTAATAATTGATTTGTCAGAGATTGATGCTATAAATACACATCAGACAAAACAATATTACAGAACCTCACACTGTCACATGGGGGAAGTTTGAAGCTGGTGTCTTGATTATTTCGACTACACTCTGTAGATGTAGCACTGTTTCTCATTAGATTCTGCTGGCTGTGTGATTTTTCTATTCTTATCACCGCCGAGAGCAGAACAGCATAATAATAAAATCGATTGTGTAGCTACTTGTAAAAAAGGTCCTCCCTGCAGCCTGAACTTCCGGTATATTTCCTGAGATTAAGTTTTTAGTTGACATGACATCCAACATTTCAATGTAGAGATTTCTGATAATATTAATGGAATATTTACACACGTAAAGTGGACACTAGATTACTGTCTCTTTGAATCAGTGTAGTAGTTATGCATGAATATATGTCTGCATGTGTTAAGATTCTCCCATCTTGCTGAAATTACAGTCAAATACATCGGTTTGTTATCAATGGAAACAGCTGCTCAAGAGCTGATTGTAAAATGGTAATCAGCTGCGAGGACCTGCTGTGAACAGTGACAAGACAAATCTTCCTCTTGCGTACGTCCTTTTAAAAACCACAACGTGGTTCCCCACAGTTACTATCTGCAACTAGATCAGAAAATGAATTGCTGCTGTATAAAGGAATCCCTCCTTCCTCCTACAGCTCCCCACACTGCATTATAGAACAAGTGTAAAGCAAAGGACTGGTGTTTATTCTACATGAGAACAGGGCAACAACACAAGAAGCTCTAATAATGTTGTTCATGCCAGCATTTTGCCTTTGTAAAGGAAGATAGTTCATCTGTGTGTATATGACTCAGTGTTTCCTGATGAGGAGAACATGATGTGCTGCTGAAGTTGAGATTCCTTGATGACATTACACACTCAGTTGCAGAGGGCGGTAGTAGAGGGCTAATAGCTTCTCTAAGGATATGATCCAACCTAATTTGCACGATGCAAATTCCCTCATGGCGACTGCACCTACAAAACAACCACGTTAATGTTGAGTGTGCATGACCCTATATGGTCTCATGGAACAATACACAATGTGTGTGGCTCTCAAGGACAGAGAAAGATATATGTGTAAAGAAAGTTAAAGAAGAAACAACAAAAAAAAACAAAAGTGAAAAGGAGAGACATGTGATTCAGTGTTACTAATCTCTTTGATATCCGCACTGTGACGTTCTGTACCAGGCTGAGAAACGCCAAAATTATTCTTTTCGTCTTTTATTCATGACCTCCGGGACATCCTGTCTTACCCTCTTACTGCTCCAAGTCAAACTCAATCTCCCTCCTCTCTCCCTCCCCTCTCTCTGCTCCTCTCTTGCATTCTCCTCATTCTTTCTTTTCTCGTCTTATCATCCCCCCTGTGTGATATCTCACTGAGCTCGAGCATTCATATTTACATAAAGTATATGGTGCCATATCAGTGCGGGAAAAAGAAGCAGCCCTAAGAGCATTAGCATGTACATTTTTATATGATTATAATTACATAATGACTGGTAATTAAGCATTGATGAAAATAATGTGTATTTGAGAAATGAATTATGAATATATTTCTATTTTATGATTAATGAATGGCAATACATTAGATTTGTGTGTGTGTGTATGTGTGTGTGTGTGTGTGTGTGTGTGTGTGTGTGTGTGTGTGTTTCAATTTTATTATACTTGCAATATTTTACAATATTTCAATTTACTGAACTTTACTATTTGTGAAAGCTAGATTAGACAAAACATGGTTATATAAATGTTTAAAATGTGTTTTAGTGAGTTTATTTAAAATTCAATACAAAATGATTCTTCATAAATAAATTCAGATTAATCAATAAATATATTTGTGATCAATTACCTGTTTTTTGCATTCATTTTAGAACCTTGTGGATTAGTTAGGGTAAAATAGGTAATTTCAAATACAAGAAAAATATTTGATTGTTTTTACCTGTTGTAATCTGGTACCATTAGAAGTTCAATGTTATCATGCTGGTTTCAGTTCAGCTGCAGTGTAAATGCAGCTTGTGGGGAAATAAATCATCTTGAGCCACAACAACTTTGCTACTGCACACCATGATAGAGATGGTTTATCTCTGGGAGTGATATCTTTTGGTTGCGTTCCTCCTGACTCGGAAAAGTTCTCAATTGAAACTGTTTCATGTCGGTATCTTTTAGCACAAAAACTGAGGTGTTTATACTGTAAATGATTTTGTTTGTTCAGTGCCTCAAGGTCTTGCAGTCCAGTAACGCAACATGTGGTCAACATTAAACAAGAAGAAACAGATGTACATGCTTACAAAATAACAAAATCAATAAATAAGATAAAATTAGGACCATCATTTTATTTATAATGCTTGTTTTAACAGCCTTAAATGATAGGCTTGTATTTCTTAAATCAGTACTGTAATTGTTCCTGCAGCCCAGACCAGACTCAAAGAAATCCCTTCCTAAACCAATTTTAATGTAAGTGATGGCAGACATCCTTTACACTCCTTTCTATGTGCAATATGTATTCTAAAGTTCAGCTGAAGCTAATTAATCTTCAACAGTCCGAGATAGACACATAAAGTTATCTTTCAAAATGACTTCCGTGGACAGTGTTTTCTGTCTGAGGCAAGATGAGAGAGACAGTAACACTGAGCCAACATTTGTTACTAAAAGACCGTAAGTTTGGAGGATTCCTTCATGATTTGTCTAACTCAGACAGCTGAAGCTTCATACTAGCCTTGGCTGTAGATGTACTTTGTACTGAAGATTTAGTCTCATGTCATTTGCACTGAAATTGCTTTAAGAATGGATTTCTTTGTAGCCAGTATTGAAGATAGACCTTAAAAAAGGAACATATCCTTTAATCTATGCTGTGACATATTCTGTTATGTAATCCCTCCTGTACAAGAATGGACAATAATATTCAGTATTTAGGGTGGAGATGTAATGCTGAAAGCTGTTTAATACTGCAAGGACTCTTCTGTATTGTTAAAAAAAGACAGGTCGAAATTGAGAAGAAGCCAAGATGCCCTGACTTCTAGTAAGCTTTCTCTGCTTTGTAAATCCCCACATGAACTCCATGTCTCAAAAATGTGTTGCCCCCAAGCCAAGAAAATATATCAGATGACATCACTTGGGTTATTTTCTAAAACTCCCTCCAGAAAAGCAGCAGATATCACAGAAAACATTTCCACAGGGTGAGTCTTACTCATAAATAGCAGTGCCATGACGTGTGAACAGAACCATATGTACACGACCGGCAGAATGCCCCATACAGTATGTCCCATCTATCCTGCCTAAATTCGTGGGCGAATAGTTTAGCAGCAGAGAACATGAATTCAAAGGTCTGTAACAATGGAGCGAACCAGGTTTGTGTAAATGTCAAATGACTAACAATCAATACAGGCAGACATTTGAGGCGTTTGGTCTTTTCAGCCTAAGTTTAATTCAATAACATTCACAGCGGGTTCCTGAGCAATTGCTATTGATAGCTACTGATAACCCAACAATGAGCTTACACAGGCAGTTCTGCAGTTTTGTTGCATCTGAAGTGCATTTCTATTGTTAGTATTTCAGGATGTTTCTACTTTTAGAGAATTTTTTTTTTCAGAACAATTTTGGTAGGTATGCTGTATGTGTGTGTTCGTGTGTGTGATTTCAGGGTCTGTTTTGGAAAAAAAAGTCTGTTTTATAATTTGGGGTAAACTGTAAATTTTGGGTCAAAAAATTCAAAACCTCTACCTTTTTCTACAAGTCTGTCCTGCCAAGAAAAACAACCCTACAGTTGGCAAAAAAGTCTATTTATATCAGAGACCGCTGTTCACTTCTTGTTTGTAACTTCCCACAATGGATTTTTATAAAATAAAGGTTGTAACATAGTATTTATTGCTGCCACAACAACGAAAGTTGATTAACATAAAGGAAGCACTGACCACATTTCAAGTGATCATTTTAATCCAAACCAGGATCTTTCCCTAAAAGTAAGCAAGTGGTTTTTATGCTGACAACAGCCCTTAACCACAGCACTGTTACACCATTAAACATGATTATTATTAAACTGTAATTTGTTAAGGGTTTTGGAAAGCAGCATATTACACCCTAATGAGTCATTCTGGACAACACTGTACTAGTTACTATGGTTTCATACCAGAAGTTGTAGGCAGTCTCATCTCATTGATTAAACAACTTTCTGATTGTTCTTGCCTTCATCTGCTGGGTCAAAAACTCAACACAGGCAGCAAGGTCGGCAAGGTTCTGTTTGACAGGAGCATCAAACAGATGACCTCCCTCACCTTGTTTCATGCCTCTGTACCCCTTCGTTGATGTAGGGCTTATGTGTTGAAGCAAAAATATATAAGTGTCTGTGAGCTTCCAGCTGTGAGGATGGCCCTCAGCTTTTTAAAGCCATCACTTCTGCAGTGACTCTCGCAATCACTCTCGTCACTTACCATAATTAGAGAGGGAACAAAATACCATGTCACTCTGCCCACATTGTAGCGTCTCGGCTGTCAACAGCATCAACAGTCTCTCGCACAGCTGATGTTCTGTCCCATCTGCCTGAGACAGAATAAAGAGATAATTTAGGCATTAAAATGTATGACTGACAAAGGTCAGTTTTGATAACCATTAAAGTCCACACAGCACTATTATTCACCTTGCTCTTTTCATCCTGTAGAAAAGCTTTATGTCAGATGCTCTCATACCCGCATTTTGGACTTCCATTTGGCACTCATATCAACTCGCATACACATAATGCTTGTAAATGTTACTACAGCAGTCTGACTGGTGCATGACGTCAGTGCTTGCACTCGGGATTTAAGGATTATAAACACATATGGATTTGATTTGGATGGATGAAGAGATAGATGAATAATAGTGTGGCAATGACAACTAAGGAGGGCCTGGGCGGGGTTAAAACCCACAACCTCCCGGGTAAGAGTCATGCGCACTGACCGTTCGACCAAAGGGACATCCCCTTGGCCAAGTAGCCAGGACGCATGATCAACTTGGAGTCATAGTGACAGGACTGTCACCTGTCACAAGAGCATATGATAAAACTTGTGTCACAAATGCAAGTGGCCTCTAATGTTTGAAAAGGAGCACAACTCTCTTGTCAAAAGGCAGCACTGACCCTTCATTGTTTTGAAGTGCTGGCGCATCACTTGAAGACTCAATTGGACAACATGTTGTAACCTCTAAACTGCCATTTCAGCCTCAGAGTACTTTGCTGTGTGTGGCCATGGCTTCCATCAGGTGCAGCCTGACCTATGTGGTTGGACAGTTGGTGAGGTTGACAGTAACTGGGACCTATGCCATAACAATGCCTGGTCTGAAAAGCCCTTCTGTCTTACCTCTAACCTCCTGACATATCTACAGGACAGCATTCACTTGTTAATCCCATCTGTGGCTGCAGAAACGTGTACACAAGAACAAACAACTGATGCTCTTACATGAAAATATATACTGACATTTTTGCCATTTTGAAAAACCTGCGTCTGTGTCTATTTGTTTAATTATCTGGATATTTTATCCTCTATAACCTCAAAACACACATATATTAAATAGTCTTGAAAAACAAAAAACATGACAGAAAGACGCAACAACAAATTAATATTGCCCAGTGTTTAGAATGCAGCACATCCCGTGCAGGTCGGGCTCAGACAGATGCTCATGAATACAGTTGTAACTTGGAAGTTATGTGCGGCAAAGTTTTGAAGAGCTCAAGGTCACTTCCTGTTTATTTGCACTTAGTCACATATTTGCTGTCACACCACTGACTACCTTGCTGACCCACCTGTTCTAGTGTTGGCATACCAACATGACAGTTACTGTATTTCATCTGAATCATCACATTGTTTTTCAACCCTCATTAAAATTTGTATATATCTTGTAGTTAACATAAACTTCATTCTAATATAATACCGTATTCTCCTTGAGTGGTTTGTAATTTTGTCCACTGCTTAAACAAGGTTACTGCCCAATTAATGCCAACTAATTATTTAACGCTTGAAGACAACAACGAAAGAAAAAACAATCTCACTTTTTGGGACTTGCCTAAGTTCAAAAAATAACTGTAATCTATCAGCTGGTTTGTTTAAAAAAAAAAAAGCAGAACTGCTGAAATCCAGCAAAATAAATGAACAAAAAATGGACTCACGTATTCATCAATAAGTAAAACAAAAGAGTTGAATTCCAAATAGCCACTGTACAAATCTTAGGTAAAGAGAGGGTTTACTTTTACCGCAGTGGAAACAAAGCATGGGAATTGGGAGGAAATAGACGCCTTTGTGGGTGTGTTGTTGTAATAGGCACTACTAAACTTTTCCAAACCCGTAATTAGTCAGTGCCCATTCTCACTTTCTCATTCTCCCTCTCTTTCTTCATGTTCAGCAAAGAAGAAAAAACAAACAACACCCAGTAAAAAGAGAGAAGGGTGACATCCAAAAATAACACATCTTATGATCATTAAAAAGGAGAAAGTGGAGAAACAGCTGCTTACAACAAAATGAACACATTAACACTACTGCTCTAAAATGTGCAATCACAGAGGCCCAAAAGAGACAGCTGTCTGCCTTTAATTAAAATGACGTTCTTTTCTTGTGCTCTTTTCCACCTTTCCTGCAACTTTCTAGACTCTAATTGAGTTTAATGTGGATCTCTGTGCATCTCAAAGTCTTGTCCTGTGCTCATCATTTTTTAAAATTTATTTATTTATTTTACAGACATATCTAGAAATACTTCTTTACTTAAAAAAGATCTGTATGGTTTGTCCATTAAAAAAAAAAGTTCAATTACCTTGTTTAAGTTCTTAACATGAATGTTGAGACTGACTGAGAAAGGGATTGTACAGCTTATTGTTCCTAAAATGCAGTCAAAGGATGAACAGAGAGAATGACTAATGAGGAGGAGGCCTGAATTTTACAGGAATGATTCTTAATTACATACAAAGCTGCCATTTAGAGTCCATTGTCTTGCATGTATATGTTGGCAGACCTCAGCGCAACGTGTTGACTTCATCTTTCCTTTCTCTTTCTTGATTTGTTTTTCTTACCCCATTTCGAGGGTTATACGTTATAACCATTCTGAAGCCTTTATAATTTCCCCCAGTAATCAGTCAGTTCTTTTTTCTTTTCTTTTTTTTTTTATGTGGCAAAGCTTTAATCAAACATCTCTCAGCCTCTACCAACCAGAAATGTGTTATTCCGGCAGAAACACAAAAAAGCATGCAATTACTCTCAGAGGACCTGTCCCTCCTCTCTGCTACAGCTGTGGAAAAGAAGGCATGATTCCAAACATGTCCTCCTCCTCCTTTCTCCTTTTTCCTTTCTTTTGCGTGCTGGAAAATAAGATCACCCAATGCAACCATAATGACAGAGGATGCCAAAGAACTGTTTTGTAATGCACACTAGTGAGAGAGAGACACTGAGGTTACTAGTCCCCTCCTCTATGGAAACATCATGTTAATAATGGGGGGTTATCCTATAATTGTACATGCCATTTGTATAAAAGGTTAAAATTTGAGGTATAAATATATTTTGTGGAGGACATTTATTTTGAATCTAATTAAATGAACGAACATAACTCAACTGTGCTTTTATTGCTTTTTCATGTATAAAAATGTGTTTTATGGTATGTTACCATGAGTGGAGGAGAGAAAGAGCTGAATGCATGCAACACAGTGTGTGACAAGCTATTTCAAGGTAACTGTGGCAAAAGGGAAATTGCCCATCTTGACGGTACAGTGTTAAAATGTACTACTGCGACATAAATTGCTCTCTCCTAAAACATGTACTCATTACTTTCAACATCAAATGCGATGGGGGAAACACTGTGGGGCTTCCAAATGACCCAGACAGTACAACAACAGAAGATTAAAAAGCTCCTTAGTTGCAAGAAATGATAAATTGAAACTTCTTTAGATCTGACTTTTTACACAAAGTGTATAAAAAAAATCAGACAAAGCATTTAGCTCAGGTTATTGCTCTCACTGAATGAGATGCATCTTTTGGTTTTTTTAACAGTCACTCTACATCAGTGGTCTCTAACCCTGCTCCTTGAGAGCTACTACCCTGCATGTTTTAGGGATCTCCTCACTCTGACACACCCAATTCTGATAATGAACTTGTTATCAAGCCGCTGAAGCTTGTCAACAGGCTTGAAAAAAGGGTTGGAGACCACTGCTCTATATGCACTGCTGAAAACTTGTGACTGAAAGCTTTAGTAATCCTGTAGCTCAAACAGATGATATACATATTATTTTTGATCAGGTAATGGTAAAAAATGTAATTATTTTGTACGGTCACTGAAGCACACAACGTGGACAAAGTTGAGAGTCAATGTAACTTGAACATGCAAAGAACTGATATCTAAAATACTAAAACAATAAAAAAGCTAGTTGGAAATAAGGATCATTTATGCACAGGTTAAAGGGCTCCAGATTACGACACTCTTCATCTATTTTTATATACGTTACAAGGATCCGTGGCAGGCCAATGAGTCTGAGAAGGATAGGGAATGGCCACTGTAAGCGGAGGGGGAGGGTCCTGGAGATGACTCACTACACCGCTGTCTGACCGTCACACACACAGACAGCACTCAGCTCCACCCATTGATACAGAGGAGTTGTTGCTACTACTTCTCATCATGCTGCTCTCTTTTGGACAAAATGGGAATACGGGAATTTATTCCGCCTAAGTGTTATTTGTAAAAGT
>JANJYP010023760.1:0-18476 GCA_024605115.1 Rastrelliger brachysoma | reverse complement strand
CTTAAACAGCCGATTTACACGGAGCGATAAAACGTGCCGTAGGCTATATCCATCGTGATTTCTTCATTGTTTTTCAAAGTTTTTTGAGGTTAGACTGGTTAGACTCTTTGAATTACATCATCTTGTTGCGCCATCTCCTACTTGCAATGGTTTTGTGGCCCCACAACTTGAAAAATAGCTGTTTATATCATGATGGTAAATGGAAAAGCACACCAATCCTGACTTTCTGGAAACTCTGTTGAAATTTGCACAACATTTTGGATGAGAAACCTAACTAATGTTCTTTGTCTTGGTCTAGACTCTTAACAGAAACATTCTAAATTAATCAAAGGTGCCCAAGAGGTTTTTATTGGGTGGGGGGCTGTAGAGGAAAGCATCTAAGCTGCCAGTAATGAAAGCATGCAGTATTTTGAGTCACAATGACAGTGGTTACACCAAGAGTTTCTGACTTGATTTGAGGTTTTCAAGGTCAGAGAGTTGGGGTTAGTGCAGAACACAACAGATATTGAGTTGAACTCAATCATACGAGCTGTTTGAAGATACTGACAATTCTCACAATGTTTGAGTCTGTATCACATTTGTTACACTTGTAACTGGGGTGTCTGGGAGGCATATAGCGGTTAAGAGACATACCATATAACTGATGTGTCCCTGATTTGAGTCTGGCCACAGCTTTAAAGCGTGTCATTCTATCTCCGTATAAAAAAATGTAACAAAAAGAAGGTTGATATGAAAAAAGACATCTCAAATTTTCTTGCATTGTCTGTGATATTTGAAGGTTAGAATACATCAACTGTTAAAATACACGTTTTTGCAGTACTAACACAGTCAGTGAACATTGAAAACTATATTTATCTGCACCCATCAACAAAAAAATTGCTATTTCAAACAGCATTTGCCACATGTGACGCTATTTGTCAGGTGCGGTTTAGTATTTTTCTCTGGGATGCTTTGGCAGTTGATGGGCCACTGTGAAGACTGAAAACGGTTACTGTTGTGTCTGCAGCCAGTCTGTTGCTACAGTACATATGCCATATTATTTGCATGGAAATTAATTTGGCTCAACGGTGCGCCGTGAAACAACTGCCAACGGGCTAAAATAACTTCAGTTGTTTCCAAAGCTGTTCGGCTAATCTCCCACAAACAAGCATTACAGTTAATCCTGAGCCAAAGCAGAACAAACATGGTTCCTTGATTCCCAATATCACCAGTTAAATCACAGAAATAAGAGACGGTGGATAAGAATGAGATGAAAACATTACTTTATAGAATTAGAGCTGTGTTATAGAATCAATCGAACATTTGTATTTCCTTTAGTTTTTGTGTGACGAGGAAATAAGCTAAAACAAAAAAGCAGCTATTGCACACATTTTTCTACTTTTAAAAATTGGATGAAAACATTTTTTGGACATGCTGTGTTTGTTAAGACAGTGTCCAAGCATCTAGTATCTGGCTGTGTTAGCCTTTGACTGACATGTAATGGTTGGTGCTCATATGTAAAAGTACCATCAACCCCGCCTAGCCTGCTAATGTTACAATTTTTCTCACAGTCACACCTACCTGTATAGGCATAATGAAATTATCTTTTCACTAGTCTACATTTGCTAAAATCAAAAAGCAAATCAAAAAATATTGTCCAGTAGAGTTTGCATCTCATGTATAAAGTGGAAGCTTACAGAAGTCTAGCTTGCTAACATTAGCACTCATTCCCGCTAAAGGTCACTGTACTTAACATTATTACATTTTCTTTAACACCTACTATTTCAGTTGTAGCTCCTAGATGGAATTGCTCCCTTCATACACTGTATTAAACATCTACCATTTTATTTTAATATCCAAATTATGAATGGCAAATTTACATGCTATATATAAGCTCATGCTACTTTGTGCTAACAATCCTACATTTTAGTGAAAGCAGAAGAAATTATGTCTCACCCGGGCTAGCATTTATGAAACGGGGTAGGCGCTATGTCATGGTAACTATTTTCTTTTCATATCAATAAAATTCACCAACAATATTTTCTGAAAATGGTTCATGTTTTCAAATCTACAATTCATACTTTTACAAATGCTGATAGGGTTTTCTAATGGGGACAGAGGTTGATGCAGATGTGCAAATACCCCAAACTTGAACACCACTAGACGCTGTCTCCAATTAACTCCCATTCAAAAAGCATTAACTTCTCTCTAGAAATACTCATAGTCAGCTTTTTCCAATCAGTCATTTTCTGTCTGGCTTTCTAATAAATGCGCTTGTGGTCGTTTTGGAAATTATTCCTCTGTTAGGAAGATTTTAAGACTTATAGAAGCTTTGATGTCTGCTGTGTGGGTGTTTGATTGACGGCTGTGATGGACAGGCGGCTCACCTGCTTCTCCTTTTACTGGCAGGGCTGACTAAGACTAACCCCCCCCCCAAAAAAAACAAAAAAAAACAACACAAAACCGTCTGTGTACAGCTGTCATTACTTTCGTAGCGTCTTACTGAATGTCCCTGCGCTCTGAGGTTTACTTTCTTTTCTGTGTCTTTGTTTGTAGTTTTAGATCTCTTCTTTATTTTACGGTTTCCTGTTTGCTTTTATTAGTCGTTTTAAGTTACCGCTGATATAAACCTAATACTTAAAGCTTTTTAAATGGCAAAATAACAGAAAAAAATTTAAAAGTTATAAATACTGCATTGAGGTACAGAGTACAAACAGGAGCAGCCACAGTGAGATAACATGCTCTGACTGCATTTTTTACACCTCCAGCAGGTAAACAACTTCTTTTACCTCACCATGCTGTGCAATGGAAAAACACTTGCGGCGTGCCAGCTCGACTTGAGTGCTCTCGGCATGGCTTGGCACTTTTACCGCAAACACAGAAAAACAGCTTTACTGATGTTATGAAACTGATATTAAGTGACTAAGTATTATTAACTTACAGTCGACTAAAAAGCTATTTTGGTCAAATGTAGTGTAGTAGATGCTATCACCTCTTATATTAATATTAAGCAGAAATATTAAATAAGCTCAAAATCTGTTCAACTGCACACTAACACACTTAAATTCAACCTTACACTTTTTTCTGTTATGCTTACCTACTGCAAATGCTTATTAATATGCATTGATTCATAATTTTTTGTATTGTCTGACAAGGTGGTCTCAAGCATGTAAAACAGCCCCAAGAACACTCGAATCAAAAAAATAAAAGCTCTTAAGTTCCATGTCAAATAACTACATCAGTACCACCGCTGTCATATTCTCACCAAATATAATATTTTAAGTTTAAAAGATTTGATAATACTGAAAAATGGAGTTAGCTTAATAAACGGTAAGCTGACCTGTCTTTCACCTGTTTAAGCACTGGTAATAAAGATAAGGAGATGATATTGAAGTTCAGAAGCTCTAATGACATTTTCTACACATAAAATATATTGCTAGAAAAACTTGGCTTTTTCTTAACGCGCTCAAATGTCTTCTTACTTTTTTTGAAAAAAAAAAATCTTTCATAATTCTGTTGCTCCTTCTCTAGGTACAAAAGATTTTACACTCAGCTCAGAATAAACAACTCTCGGTCGGTTACCAGGGGAGAGTGCAGTATCCCAAAATGATCATATTTTTCTTTTTTGACCATAAATGAATGGAATACTATTCAACTGAGGTAATTACACGTAGAAACTTTCAAACCTTCTCACGCTTAACAAAAACTTTNTTTATGTGTACACATGTGTGAATGGGGTTCAGTTTCTCCTTTTATTTTTTAACCCTTTCATGCACAGTGGTCACTTCAGTGGACAGCTATTCAAAAGCTGTTTTCTTATGTATGAAAGCATTATGATGCATAGTTGTAATTCAGACACCACAGTGGACATCATGCACTACCACTAAACCTGCAGTATCTCTTTTGTTTGTTTGTAAATCAGATGATTTGTGTTATTATAATGTAATGTAATATAATTTTGCATACATTTGTGAATTGTAATAATGATTAGAAGAGATATAGGGATGAGTTTTGTATTTAATTGAATTCTATCATTTATTTAATTTATTGTTACAGCTACTTGCCCAAGGACTATTATTAATAATGGAAAATAGCAATTTTGCTAAAAAGCTGGTATAATGCACCTCTCCTCGTTTCATACAAGGTTGATGTTTTATATATTCTGAAGCTGATGATGAGCCCAACTTCAATTCATATTCTCAAATTTGGAATGTAGACATGTTTTACTATATAAAACACACAGTATGCAACTCAGAGCAAGAATGAAACATCATGAGAGGATAATCACCATCACCCTTTAGAAAGCATTACTCTGCTCATTTTTTTTTTTTTCACTGCTGCGCGGCACAATGATGAAGCACAGAACGGCAGCGCTAATGGTTCATCCTTGAAACTGATTGAGAAAATATAATGGATGATGGAGAGGAAAGCATCACTTGGATTTCTTCTTCGCAGCTGCTTAATGTGATTTGTCCAAAGCTGCCTCTGCCTCTTAAGGGCCACACTTTCCACTCTATTGTCCGGTGAACCTTCTGCTCTCGTTGACCCCCCCCCCCCCCCTCCCATGTCCACACCCCCTTTCACCTCTATCCATCACAGCTGCTTCTGTTATGATAGATGGGTGTGGTATAGATTGATCCTAAAACAGATAATACAGGATGAATAATACGTTTAAATCCTCAAATATGACTCCTACTATTTTTTTTTAATGTTTGACAAAAGCAAGATGGGTAAGAGATGCTTATGTAAAAGGTGGAGAAAAAAAGAGGTAGAGACTAAAAACAGACAAGCCTTCCTTTGCAGTGTGTCTGCCTGCAGATGCACTGCTGGGTAACATAAACACTGGAGATAAGCTATAAAAGTTAACATCCCCATGCCTCAGTTTCTATTAGAAACACCTCTTTCATTGTATTTCTAAGAGAATGGAGCTCATTAAAATTCATTGCGCCACAGTTTCACTATCAGATATCCTCACAGAGCTTAAACAGCTTTGCAGCTTCCGCTATAGTAAATGAAGATATTGTGGGCGGCTGTTTGGTATTGTGACATGACTGAAACAAGCGGTACATTTTTATTTATTTATTTTTTTTTCCTATTCACGGACCACCAACAGCCTATCAGTGCCCGGCTTTGAGGTATATAGGCATCAATCACGGGAGCTGGGTTGCGCTTGTCTCCTGAGCTACGCTAACTCTTCTAAAGCAGAGGGAAGGGCTTTTGACAAGGGCCCATTATTCAGCAGCTCATCTCCTGTCGTTTCACACGTCACCTGTCAGCCCGGTTGGACGGCCTGGCGCCCCAAGAGGTCGCCGTCCATCATCAGTCATGTCGCCGGCATCGGAAATCACATTATTACAGCCGGCTATGTGTGTTTTCATGTGTTTAACAAGATGCTATAAGGTGTCATTCTCGGGGGTAAGACAGTAAGAGAGCATCAGTACACTCAGAAGCTTTGATAAAATATAAAACATTAGGCTTTTGAAATAGAGGTTTTCTTTTTTTAAACCCTTACATATTGTGCATTTTCTCATTATTTAGTCTCCACACTAATTCACATTCATAAATTCCCCATCAGTCATTAATAAATGTTTCATTAATCTTACGGAAAAAAGACATTCACCATCACTATTTCATACATATGATAGAATAGGATGAATATAACATGTCTGAATGGTATTTAAAAAAAAAAAAACCAAACACATCAAATTGAAACATTTGCATATTCAGAAATTTATATTAGCGGCACAAAAATGTAACAAATCCATTGATTCCATTTTTGTATATTTAGGGTAACATTAGGAAAAGTCTGGTTTAAAGAAACGTGAATATGATATTTATACATATTTCAAATATAAAAATGAATAGTATGTTAGGGTAAAACTTGAAATGTGACCATAACCATATCATATTATCATTATTTCTATCATATCATGTCATTATTCAAGTGTTTACTGATCCGGTTGGTTTAACTGACATTATTTGATATTTTAACCTCAGCATCATATCAAATTGCTGTCACCTATTTAAATATTCAGCTGACACACAGCAACATTAACATTCATTGGCAGTCCTGCTTGTGTCCATTTGACAAATGTAAGTCTAATATTCACTTGGCCTTTAAATCGGCTTAGCGCTAGGCAGGTGGTGTACTGTAGGTTTATCAGAGCGCTTTTCACTGAGTATCTAAATAAGCCAAGTATCCAAAACTATGAGTGCTGGGCTTATCATTACACGCTAACCCCTTCACATTACAAATTCATTGTCATTGTATCAATATAAATAGAAAAATATTGATTAGCGCAACTTTTAAGGTGAGGGGTTGATATAAGCGATTTACAGTGATATAAATGCAAAAACACGCCATGAGATGAAATTGAAATCACTAGATGCGACTTTGATACTTTTTATTGATTTTGACGCTTTTACGCCTGACCAGTTAACCCCTAACCCCTCCCTAAAAAAAAAATGCTTTGTGGAAATACAAGAACAAGAACCATCACCCCACTTCCTCCCCTTTTTGCACCTGAAAGAGGCCATTCATCATGTAGACAACCTACAAGATGCTGCTTGTCAAGAAAAACATAACTAGGTTGAGAAGGAGTGAAAGTTCATTCTTTTAAATATTGCTTTTTTGGGCTTTTTGTGTCTTTTATTGGACAGTTGGTGGTAAAGAGGCTAATAGGAAACAAGAGAAGAGAGAAAAGGGATATGACATGCAACAAAGGTCACTTGCTAGACTCAAACTAGGGATAATGCAGGTAAATGGCATTTGCTGTAACTATCTAGCTCAGAGGGTGCACCATAAGTTCATTTTTCTTGAGCTTTTGATTATTTTTCATATCCAACCAGCTGCTATCGTGTACCAAAATATTGAGTGGTAGAGTATGATGTCAACTGTTGAAGAAATGTATGAAATATGGTTAAAATAACTGGGGTGGGGGCAGAAAGTAAAACTTGAGTTAGTAATTTTTATTTTTATTTTATAGTTTTTTTTTTCTGTCAGTGTATTTTTATTGAGCTTTTTAAGACAGACATGAACAAACCCTTAAGACAAAACTTAATCAAAGAAGGTAGAGATAATGGTCTGATGAAAGCAGATACAAAAACCAGAATAATAGTGATAATAATAGTAATCAAAAAATAAAAACAATAAGAAAAGCCAACCAAACCAAAAAGAATAAAAAAAACNTCAAAAAATAAAAACAATAAGAAAAGCCAACCAAACCAAAAAAATAAAAAAATAGTGGTTACCTAATTATCTGAGATCTCAAGAGACACTGTCAGCTGTTCCACATAGGAGATAAATAGTCGCCACATCACCTCAAACCTCCCCATTGTCCCATTCATTGTGTATTTCTGCTTTTCAATCTTTAAAAAAACACAAGACGAAACATGACATCGTTATTGTTCTTGTAAGAATTTGAACATATGGCTTATGCAGTCATTTTCTGATGATGACATTTTCAAACAGTGAATTATACTTTCATTGCAATGATATATATGAAATGCTACTTCTGTGCTCCAGCTCAAAAGACTTCATTAAAATCTGTTTAGGTTGGGCATGGTCATGGGGATGGTGATGAGTGGTGAGGATGGGGGTGTATTGGTGTGTGCGCATAAAGAAATGATTTTTACAAAGAAGAAAGAAAGTAAAAAAAAAAAAAAAATGAAAGCAGTAAAGGCGAGTGGAAGGGTGGAATTCAAATGGCATTTGTGATAAGGTGACATTTAGAGAAATCTCAACTCCATCTCCTTTTGAACGTAAAGGTCTTATCTTTATACCAGAATAAAAGGTCTGGCTTCTCACAAGTTGTAGTAGTGACGGAATATACAGTGGCATGCAAGACATTTTTTTTTTTAAGTTTTGATCATTAAACTCATAACATATCCAATTTGTACGCATAGTTGAGTAAGATTAAGGTAGTGATTTATGAACTGAAGTAATGCTTTGTGAATGTAATGATATCAAAGTAAGATAAGTGTAAAACAGACAAAAACAAGTACTGTCTGATGAAGTTTGTTAGAATGATCACAGCCAGAGGTCATAGTTCATCTTTCTTTCTTATTGGAACGACATCACTGATCAGAGCTAACTGTTGCCATGGAAAAACGCCACGCAATCAGCTGGTGTTCCCTTCCCTTTCACCACCCCTTACCCTCCGACTCCGTCCCTTCCTGTGCCCGTAGACAGTACGGTCCCTGTTGTTTGTCAGATAGCGACAGAGCATGTGCAGTGTGGGAAGGAGGATCTCAGCTGTTCATCCTGGAGAACTCATCTCCCCTCCCATTCCGGTTCTAGGTGAGCCTCAATACTTCCCCCAGACCTCCCTTTCCTTTTGGCTGCCATTACCCAAACTAAGCTCATTTGTCCCCCCCAATAGACCCATGATCTGCCTTTTGTTCAGGCCCCAACCTCCCATTCATGTCCCCCAGGAGAGCAGACAAAAGAGGAAAAGACACAGGCCTGAACCCTTTTGCCCAGACAGACTGTGGTAAAGCGACCATAAAGAGATGCTGGGCTTGAATGGAGCTGTGCGGTGACGGGGCGCTCCCAAGCTTTTACTATATAGCCTCTGTCTGTGAAGATGTCCTTCCCTGTCCACAACATTCATCATGTGTGTTGAAGGAAATGTAAGAAACACGCTTGCAAATACATTCTATAGAAGCACATATGGCAACGCACCATTCAAAAAGCGCGCTACAAATAACAAAACAAATGAATTTAGACAAAACTGCAAATATTCAAAACTATATTCTAAATATGGAAAACATAACTGACTTCAAACAGCACATCCAAATACAGAAATATGCCAAAAGTACAATACAAATAAACAGCTAAAAACTTTGAAAAAATGCGCTACAAATACAGACAAAAAAAAAAAAACCCTGATTATGTAGACAAAAGTACTGAATTCAAAAACAACTAGATACAGAAATATAACAGCGAAAACAAAAAGACGCCAAAAATATAGGGAAAAAAAGCAATCAAAAGGCAGAATTGCGCCGCAGTTATCAATACAAATAGCATAACTTAATACATGAATGTTCAGCAAATCTAGACAAACAACTAAATTCAGAAAATGCACCACAAATAATGTACAAAACAACCATGAACAGAAACTGCACCTAAAATTTAGACCAAGTGGAAAAACACACGCAAATGATGGAAAACATAATGGACTTCAGACAACACTACCGTATTCAGAAATGCGCTGTGAAGTGGCAAAGCAAAGAAACTGCAGATACAGGTCATATAAGTAAACACAGTAATGCACTACTGATGCAGACAAAACAACTAGATACATTAATATGCCACAAAAACTGACAAAACTACCAAATACAAAAACACGGCACACAAATACGTGGAAAAAAAACAAACAGAAAACAAATACAGAAATACACCACAAATACAGACAAAACAACTAAATATGTAAATATCCAACGGGGGGCGGGGGCGTTTTGTAGTATGCGCCGACAAGAACTTCATCAGGCTCCCCAAACTAACGGGTGACGTCACGGGTGCTACATCCATTTTTGTTTTTTATAGTTTATGTAAATTTCACGTCTCATACCAAAATACTGAAACAGACACATGTAAGTAAACACATTGATGCACTATAAATACAGTCAAAACAACCAAAAACAGTAATGCCTCGCAAATATTGACATTACAAACAAATCTGTACAAAAAAAAGGTTGCAAGGAGTTCATAAATAGTTATGAACACACAAATGCGTAAAAGTTGATACTTTCAATGACCAACCTGTACGAATTCACATCATGTTTCTTGATTTAATTGCACTGCCTGGATTCGCAGCTCATTTCTTTATAGTGCGAGGAGCTGAAAAAAAGCTCATAATTTCAGTATTTCTCAGCCTGCCTGCCCGTGTTTTATATCCGTGTTGTGTGTCTCTGCCCTAAAAGCTGTACAGTTGAACGTCTTCTCTTCATTTGCATGTGTTTTCTTAAGCTACAGCTCTCGGGGGCCACTGTAGAAAAAACACTGACTAATGTGTGAACACTGTGATAGTATGCTGAAAAAGCAAGATACAGGAATTTAAATTAGTATTATTATTATTTTTTTCTTTCACAACACTTGCACAACTTGCTTCTGATGATAAAATATCAACTCTGAATCCATGTTGTCAGATTGAATCCCGCGGCTTACGCTGCTGTTATGGTTTTCCGGCACAAATCACATCATATTTAAAACCATAAGCTATATTAGCTGTAGCTTAAGCTTTATAGGCTCGTATGAATACTCTGAACTCCTCTGTCGTGTTAATCTACAAAGCAATGAAGGCTGGCATATACATACACACAGGGCTGTGTATCTGTCTCCACCTGTGTGATGTTAAATATGAGCTCAGGGTTCAGTTAGGAGACAACGGGTGGGATCTGCCATACTGTTCTATAGGGGCTCCACTGCATGGCTTAAAATAGAAGAGATAAGGACTCTGGAGGCATCCTTGCTGTTACATACTATTACGAGAAAAAAAAAAAAGTCTGATATGTGTTCGATGTAGAAAATGAGACGTGAATTGAAAGATGAAAAATGAGAGGTTTGGAAATTATCTCTCAAAGGTGATGCCTGCGTGTCTAAAATGATAACGGCGTGCGTGTGAGAGTAAACACCGACGAGAGAATAACATCCTCCTTTACCGTTAAGACATCGATGGTAGAATTTCTACTCCTTTATTGAAAGTAATGCAAAAAGGAAATTCGCCTATCAAGCGAGCGTATGCGATGAATTCCCAATGCAGTCGGCTGTGACAAGTGGCTGAACGTCTGCCCACAGGAAATAACAAACTCCACAAGTGAAATAATAAGCTGTTTCATAAACTGTTGTGAAGTCAAATTCTCCTCCCACACATGACAAATTCCCCCATCACTGTGTTTTTTTTTTTTTTACTCTTATACATATCATAAACAAACTGCTTTTTCCCTACAGGGACCTGGTTATAGTGTTGGGATAGACATGATGGTGGATCCCTATAGTTTGCTGCTCACTGTACTGTATGTTGACACTCAACACTGATGATGATCAAGTGGGAGATATTGTAGCCAGGGGAAAAAAAAACATACCTGTTCCCACATTTAATACCAGCGGGAAACAGATTTGTCCCAGCTGACAGCATGGAGAGTAAATGCAACACGAGATGAATATAACATTCAGAGAAGGCATGTGCGTGTGTGTGTTTACAGGAAAGCAGGAATTCTGGATATTTCCATCTCTTCAGTTAAAGCTCTTGATACCGAGATAATAACGTGCACGAACGCGGTGAAGACTCATACGCACGCATGCTTCAGAATCAGACGGTGAACTTCATGTCAAAAGCTCTTTTTAAGTCTCTTCTCTAATGCTTGATTGCGCTCTTCGTTGTTGGATAAAAGCATCTGCCGGATGACAAAATGTAAAAAAAAAAAAAAAAGTTCCTCAAATGGGTTTTATAATCTAAACATATGACATCATCCATCCTTACACCTTCAATTTGCATAAACATAAAAAAAGGAAAAAAAGGAGGCTGGAAAACATGACACATTTAAAATTCAAATGGAAGTCACTCTGCTCTCTTGCTTTACGGCTCAGCACGTATGCGCTTTAATTGTACGTTTAATCTTGTTTTGAATGCCAAGTATTTTTTTTATTTTTATTTTTTACTGCCGGAGCTTAATGAATTTCAAGTGAAACAACTTTTTTCTTTTTTTTTTTTTTACAAAATACAGGGGTTTAAAATGGAAATCCATCCAGTTAATTGAAACAAAAAAAATGCATGAATGCCTCAAAATCCTGACAAGTTAATCCCAGTTTGACTAAATGAATTGAAGTTGTTGTGTCAAGCATACTGTGACAAAGAACTCATTTACACCTCTCGCCTTAATGTGAATTTCCACATTAAAAAAAAAGTTGTCAGCATTACAACATCTGGTAATGAACTCAGTTCTGCCTGCATATTATCAGATTGAAATGTATATATTTAGGTAGGTATAGGGAGTGTATGGGCTATCTATTGACATGGGAGACATGTTGCAGAAAAAGCCTAAAGCTTGACAGTTTGAAAGTTATGGTTCCTCTCGACATGTATTTCCAATTAAAAACAAAAAGAACTAGTAGATGTGCTGTGCATCAATGAGGAAGACACTGAATGTTATTTATATACCTTTTAAAAGGAAAAATGGCACTTGGGGAGGTCAAACTTTTTTTTTCCTTTTCACAAATTACCATTACGGTGGTGATCCACAAGCACGTGATGCGAACTCCGCAACGCTCTACGCCTATTCATTTGTATGAGACGCGAGTTCTACTCCCTGCATTGCATTCTGGGTACGCGGCACGTAAATGCTGAACTTTATGCAAATGAATATGTCCATCGCGTCCTATCGCGAGGCGAGTATCCAATAGCAGAGCAAAGGGGGAGGTCCGTGACGTTCAACTACATCGCACACTGGCCGGCAGTGCTCGTGGTTTTGCCTGCCTCAAAATGACCAAAGCGTCTGCAGGGAGGGTAGCATCGCGAGTGAGTGCAGTTCGCATCGCGTGCTAGTGGATCACCACCGTTATAGTGTATTGACCAAGTTTGATCATTTTAATTTACCATTACTGTTCTAATCCTGAGCTAGAATAAAAAATAATTTCAAAAATGACAAAAGACCTTTATTAACTTTAATTCACCATACTGTTACTATTTTGTTAACATGGACTTTTAACAGGTACAGATGAATCCATTTTTGTATGTCTGTATCATCATTATCACATTGTATGCTGTATACAATGCTGTATTGTAATATTTGATAACGTTATCTCATAGTACTGATCTAGGAACTCAAACACAAGTCAAACAACATTACAATAATATTCCAATCTCTACATGTGCTGTTGCATACAGCTTAAAAAAAGTTAAATTGTCATTAGCAAATTATAGTGTGTAATCAGATTTTAATTTGTGACACCAGTTTAGTTTATTTCACTCATTAAACTCAAATACACATGTGTAAATAAGGTAAATAATATGTTCTCATTACTTGTCTTGTATATTAGAAATAGTGAAAATACTTAACTTTATTGAATTTTACTGAATTGATTGGCATATCGTCTACATTATTGAGTTAATGCAGAGTGTGTCACTGTATGATGCAGTGTATTGCATCTCTTCCAGCTCTCCTGGCTCAGTGTGTGACCCTACAGGATGGGAGGGATGAGTTGAATGATGAGTGCCTTGTAACTTTGGCTCACTTGGGTGTCTGTGTGTGTGGTTTTGTGTGACTTGTCAGTCGTGGGTGAGGTCAGGTCTCAGGAGGTCATTTCACCTAGGAGGTCCTCAGCTCTTACTAGACACATTCCACCGTGTGCTGTCAGGCGATCGGACAGGAAACGGCAGTTTTTCTTTTCCTCCTTTTCCCCACCATAGTCAGGTACACTAGCTGTCAACTTTAGACATCCTCCAAATTATTTCCTCCCAACACAGCTCTTGAATCATTTCTCCTCCAAGTTAAAGAAGAATATATGGTCTTTTTTTATTTAAACTTTATTCCAAGTCTTATTCATCATCACTCTTACATCATGCTGACTTTCACTAGACAGGACTTTCATCTTAATCTTTTGGACGATCCAAAAAAAAAAAAAAAAAAGTAACGCTGACTTCCTGTTGCTTTGTTAGGTCACTTGTAATAAAATATGCTCTTTCTTTTTGCTTCTATATTTAAACCCTGAACAAACAGACAAGAGGGAGGGTTTACTGGTTTTGACATGTTCAGTTAGACCTCTGTTTGTTTATAGAGTGATGTTGGCGTTCTGCGTATAAAATGGGCCATTTATTAGGAAAAGACAAATATATATAATCATGTGAGTGGAACAATTGAGGGGTTGGTGTTTTTGGCATAACACGTAGCCTGGTTTGCTTATATTCTGTGTTGTATTGTAGCATTAAATGTCTGGGGTAGAGTGTAAAAGTATTGCATTTGCTCTGTCAGTTTAGATGACTGCAGCAGTTGTCGAATGCAGTTAGCAGTAACAGGGTGCCAACTGTAGCAACACAAATGTGGCTAATGTGTGGAGAATAGTTATAGGGTCATAGGTCAGGGACCACAGTGCTGATACAAGGTCCTAACATTGTGTGATATTTACTGGTCATTTGTGCAGCAGTTGCGACTGTGTGTGGTCCTGAACCCATAGTATAGCTCCTTAGCCGTAGCGGTGCACTGCGCGCTTCAGCTACAGTACAAAGAGTTTAACAGGCTCCATACATTTTATGGGCACAGTGTGTAAAGCATCTTGTAAGCACACATTTATCACAGGTATTGTTTTCTTCCCAGGAGATACAGACTGATAGCATTCTAATGTTTGTGTGTTTAGTATTTAAAACATGAGTCAGGATGCGGTTAACCTAGCGTAGCGTTAGGAAGTGTTGCGGTAGTGGAAAATAGCTAGTTGTTTTTCTTACATGATGTATTTTGTTTGTTTTCACCTTTCATGAAAAAAAGAGTTAAATGAATGTGTGGTTGTAAAGCTTTATTTTGGATTTTTTTTTGTTTTTTTTTTGTAACTAACAACGATTTAGGACTCTAAAAGGACTCTACAAACAGATGTTTTAACTTCTTCTGTGGCTTCTCCACATTTGTAACTTTGAGTAAAACAAAAGCTATATGATAGATTTTCATCACATTTTTTTGCTCCCATAAACATTTAATAGTGCATCTATGTGAATAATCATATTATTGTAACATGGTTTCATTTATATCCATAATCCATGATCATACACTATCTAATGTCTAATGTCTGTACACTATACAAACATGTCTGAACTCCAGTGCTGTTGGAAAATGTAGTTTGTCAGTTAGCCACAAAAAAACATATTTTGCCAAACTGTAGAATTTTTTGTTATTTGGCGTGCTAGGATAGTCCGGTGGTTAGAGCACATGCCACACATGCAGAACTCTGCAGCCAACCCCGGTTCAAATCCCGGCCAGTGCTGCGTGTCGCTTTCTCCCATGATTTCCTGTCTGATTACTTTTGAATAAAGGCGTCTGTGCCACAAAATCTTTTTTTTAAAAAAAAGAAGAATTTTTTGTTATTTACTAATAATTTATCAAAGTTTTGATCTCACTCTGCCTCTATATATTCTCACAATACTAATGACATTCTTGCCGTGTTTAATACTTATCAGCAAATGTTTTTTTTTTAAAGATTTTTTTGGCACAGATGCCTTTATTGTAAAGTTAGTAGACAGGAAATGGGAGAGAGAGATGGGGTAGTAGACATGCGAGCATTGCTCTACATGGCTTACGCTCTAACCCACTGCGCCACCAAGCGAGCCACCTTGGCCGTTTCTTAATCTTTTTTAAAGGCTTATTATTATTATTATTATTATTATTATTATTACTAGTCAGTGGCGTAGAGGTTAACAGGTAACAAGAAGAGAGATAGAGAGAGATGGGTATGACATGCAACAAAGGTAATTTTTTGTGCACTGGGGATATGAGGCATGTGCTGTAACCACTTGGCTAATATAAAAATCATTTAATGACAGGTCAATCATATTTCTCTTCAAGAGATGACAAATTAAGGTGTTTTACAAGATGCTGAACTATTTCTTGAATTCTTGGTTGCTTGATTTCTATCTCTTTCAAGTTTCTCCAGTCTTAGATTCTATGCAGTGACCTTCAGATCACGCCTGTTTCTCTCAACTCTAAACTACAATCCTTCTCGTATTAATCCATTTCTATAACAAATATCATACAGCCAGCAATACAAACAACTGCAGAGAAGCACAACAGAAACACTTGATTCCTCTGTGCCTCCTCGCCTCACAAAGGCAGTGGCGGGGGCCCTGCGTTATGAATTATGGATCACTGCTAATAGGCTGTTTCTCCCTTGTTTAACTTACTGTGGCCACAGGCTTATGGCGGCTGATCGCTGCCTCTACTTTGACTGCCTTCCTCAGTGCTTATCACTAACATTATACCTCCTGTGACTGGCGTTATCGTCTCATTACTGCATTTGAAAAGCGGGGGGCATCAGTAACTTGTGGAAGAAGATACAGTCTGCTTCTCTTGGTCTGAGTGACCCTGTCCCTGAGGATTTAACCCACACCGTCCCACCTTACTATTGCATAATGGATGAAGGACAGACATTGGGAGTGGAGGAGGAGGAGGAGTGGGAACGGGGGCCCTTATTACCTTGTGATTCATTTTTAATGAGGTAAACAGGTCTTTCCAGGTCACCTGAAAGCTCACACACACCCATAGCAGGTGGTGTGTCTTCCACCATTGGCTGCCTTATTGCTGCCCGCTTTGACATCCTCTATGGCTGCAGGGGCTCCATAGTATAATTAGGTCTCACTGTCATTGACAGAATGTGTCTCACTTCCCACAGAGTCCCTTTCCTTTCCTTCAAGTTAGATGCCACCAATTATACAGTGGTGAGAAGACCTTATTATAAGTGCTTCAGGCAACCTTTGCCTCAGTTTTCCTCTTTTTCTGTTGCTAGATTAAGTTTTCCAGTGATTTATACACTGTGAATACCACCGGCATAATTAAGTTTGTGTATATTCTCTTAAAATTGATTTCATTGCACTTTGTAGCACATAAATTGACATTTAAATAGGTTATATAGTGGAAACTGTCCTTTCACAGTCTTTGGCGATGTTTCCGATCTTACACAACATCAACAAATAACAGAGTACAGGTAGTTCTCTCTCTCTTTCTTCCATCTGTATATATATTAAATGACAGCCGATAAAAACTGAACATTGTTGTGCTCTAATGGAACTAAAATGGGGCTCCCACAAGCAGACGTCTGGTTCCACCGCGGCAGGAATTGGTTGACAGGCGAGGATGCGCGTACGGCGGGTGTCATCTGGGAAATCAATCGCGCTCAGTTCAGTTGCTCTGAAAGTCGGCGAAACAGGTACGCCTTCGCAAACAGGGAGGTGGAGAACTCCCACAGCAATTCCTCCCGCGAAGCCTGGCGAGGCTGTGAAGGAAGGGGAGAGAGAGAGAGAGCGAGAGAGAAAAAGAGAGAGAGAGAGAAAAGAGTGCGACAGGAAGGTGAGAAGAGGAACAGATGGAGAGATGCAGGGAATCTACATTTACAGTCTTTTAAAACAGGTGCTATACATAGCCAAGCTTTCAACCCATCATCTCATCTAAATGATATCATTACAACCAGAAGTCATTAAAAAAAGATCTTTTTTTTCTTCCCTAGACTGTATAGGTTTCCTCCCTCTCCCCAGAGAGCGGGGATGAAAATGAATTTAGGGCCCCTCAAGTCATTGAATTTGCTTTTTTATCACCCAATAGCCGTGCTACATATGTGCCATTGTGCTGTATATAGGATTAGAGAGGATCTTTTCTGCCTGACTGGCTACCAGCTCTCAGCAACAAGATGAGGATCATTTCCCCTGCTGATAAAAGCTCCACTCAGCCTGGACGAAACCTTCTGAACACCACAGAGTTTTTTTTTTTTTTTTATCAACGAGTGTGTAATTTGAGTTTTTGAAAAGCATATTTCCCTAAAGAGTCTTTCATAAAAGTTGGGGGATAAAAAGATATATTTATTTAGCTTCAGAGTGGCATCCTGCATCATTAACACCTTGCAAAAGTTTGCTCAAGAAATTCCACTTTTACTGAAACTATACAGTAAAAGTGGAATGTATGTATGTATGTATGTGAAGGTCTCATCACCCCACCAGCACCTCCTCTTCCTCCACCACCATCATCATCACCAGTCTAAAGGGTCATATTCTGACTTAATGAGTGTCATGCCATCTTCCATACTGGCTCTTTTGATGCACATTTCTCTGCCTTTTGAAGTCTGTAACCCCACCCCCCCCCCGGTCTTCAGAACGAGAAGGATCCTCCTGAGCTCTTTGTTCCTGTGTTTATTTGAGGCGGTTCTGCATGTTTACATCAAGTTCTCGAGTGCAGAACGACTGGTAATTGCAACCAGCGTATATTTGGTTCCCTGAGCATAAAACTCTGATCAAGAGATGGTTACAGACACAACTGTTTGATCCAGCGTGTCAGGTCCTTCCACCCTCCCCCACACACAAGCTTTTGAATGAATGAGTTAGTGGTAAAGAAGCCTTCATACAAATATTCCTTCAACGTAGTCATAACAAATACGTATACATGTGGTGGACTCTGACATTCAGGAAGGGGCGAAGGTTAATGATGGTCAAACAAGTGTGCTGTTGCTACAGTGTAAACTGAAGTTTTTCATTACATCAAACACCTTTTTTTCCTCTAGTATGTTTATTGAATTTTGAGTTTAAACATAGTTAACATAATAAGAAGAGCTCAGCATAACATTGGTGTGGACAGTCACCATGGAACCATAATGACAGGGATAGATTACGTTTACATAGACTTCAGTATCCTGGTTATGAGGGTTATCCCGATTTTGATCAAATTGGAGTTATGGTGTTTACATGAACTTTGGGAAACCTGACTATTCAATATACATGATAAATACCAGTATCCCGGTTTCTGATTACTGC
>JANJYP010023744.1:6346-63466 GCA_024605115.1 Rastrelliger brachysoma | reverse complement strand
TATTTAACTAACTTTGAATAAAATGTGATTCTCACTCCTCCTTTGAATGCTCATAGTTTGAAAAGTTTACATTACATGAAAGTTTTGTGCTTGTTTTTTTTAATTTGCATTCATTTCTTATTGGACATTTTTCACGCTTTTTTCAGAATAACTAAAATTTGGAATTTGAACACCAAAAGTTATAGCACACCATTCCCGATTGAGCTGTTCGTTTTAATATATGATTTGTCTGTGTTTTCTCAAAGCTACAGGATGAATTATACACTGAAAATATGGCGGAAAATGAACAAGAAGAAACAGCATAACAATAGGGCCTTGTGCTTAGCACGTGGCCCTAACAATAGGCCTGATTTACTAATATGGCCGCAGAAATGCTCTTACTCTCCGCAAAAAGAATACTTGTGCAAAATCACTGTCAGATTCATGACACGTACATATCAGCCAATTTTGTTCTCACCACTGTGTGTATGTAATAAATCAGAACCATTCTAAATTAATATGCACGTGTCTGTGATCTGCAATCTACACACCGACACACCTCTATTTGTCTATATAAGAATATCTGTTTGGTGCCACGTGAAAAGAGTGCCGTGCTGAACAGAGCAGTTGAAAGAAGTCATAAGAGATGATCCAAAAGGGAAAAACACAGAAGAAATTAAGCAGGAAAGTGTGTTGGAGGTGGAAGCAAGAAATGTCACATTTTCCTTTACTGTAGTGTGATAATGTGCAGAAAAAACTAAGCCTGCGCTGCAGTAGCCTATCTGAGGCGGTGCCCGTGAGGTTCAGACAAGTAAATTTAAAGAAAAAGAAAAATGAAGTAGCCTATGACATTAAAGTTGATGTGCAAACACAATTCACAAAATAGAGAAACAGCAGGAGGACAAGGAGCAGACCTGACAGCCGAGGATGAGAGACTGAGGGAGAAAGCCGCCAATAACTGTCACCCAGAGGTAATTTGTATCATAATTGTTAAGATATGTGTAATTTCTTGTGTCTTTTGTAGGCTAATTAACAAGTGTAATTCAATCAGAACAAACTTGTATTTAAATCAAAATAGCATAGCAAAGTAAATTAATTAGGCTAAGAATATAATAAACTGGGATGATGCAACAGAAAACATGAATGAAACAAATAATATGGGCCTCCCAAACTTATGAACAATAACTGTGTACAGTTATACGTTTTGTATTCTCTTTTGCACGTTTTATGCTTATGCTTTTGTTTTTTATTTTTGTGAAGCACTTTGTGCTACATTCTTAATGTATGAAAAGTTCTATATAAATAAAATTTGATTTGATTTGATAAAAGTTTTATTTAATGACATACTTTTTTTTTTTTAATTTACTTGCACTACCATCTGAACGTCAGGGACAGGAGACACCTCACTTGGTGCCTCAGTTACTGCAGTTAATACTACTGCAGTACTTTGTTTTTTGTTTTTTTTTTTCCCACATCATCACACTACAGTAAAGACAAGTGTGACTTTTCAGTCATGTATTTCAATTAGCCATCATTAAAGAAACTACATTAAGGCATAGAGCAATGCAGCCCTGCCATCATTAGTACATACCCTTGGTCTGAGGGAGTTCTAAATTTGTTCGCAGAGTATGAAAAAATTGAGGTAAACAAATTGATAAATGCCAGATTTGTGCGTCAAACGTGCGTATGCACAGTTCACGCAAAGATTTGAGGCCCAGTGTCACTCAAGTTCCAGCTGTCCTTTCTGTATTTACTTATAGGCTATTCTGTCTTGTCACATAAGATGTACACTCTATTGTCTTGTGATAAGAGTTGGGTGTTGTGATATTGATGATGTAGAGCTGATGTTTCAAGGGAATTTGGTTGTTGTGGTGCAGCTTGGATGTTGTTATTCTTTGTGTGTGAGTGCAGCGATCCCTGGGAGTGTCAGTGATCATCCCTTGATAGATAGGTTGCTGAGGTGTTCACTTGTGTTGTTCAGGTTTATCTATATTATCTAGACTTATTTGTAATTTAGATTTGATTGCTGAATTGTACATAACTTCAAACTGCATGTCACAGGCTACATCAGCACCAGGATCACATTTGAGAATTTTTATATTCAACATACATACTGAATGCAATATATATTATATCCCAGCTGAATAAACAAATAAAATATATTAAATCTGTGAAAAACTAATATATGCAGTCTGCAGTTAGAAGCCCAGTCACCGAGACTGCTTGTTGTTCAGTGTCACTTTTGCATTTTATTTTAGAATATATCCTGTCAAGGTCTTATTTCTTATAAATACATGCACATACTGTATACGCACATGTATGTATCAACACAGTCAACTACCTGCACTCCCAACACAGAGCTACAACAGCCCTGAGAAGCTAGACACAGCACCACCTTCCCTGCTCTCTCTGTCATGGTAACCACAGCAACCATGTCCTCCCTCCCTTGGCTCTCTCATTGGCTGGAGAAGCGTCATGGTTACACGAATGCAGCAAAGAATCTGAATGAGCTCAATGACACTCTGCTCTCTACTCTATACTGCCCTTCACCACATCATACATGCACGTGACACACACACACACACGCACGCACGCACGCACGCACACACACACACACACACACACACACACAAATACTGAGTTATGGTAATATAAAGGAAATTGTCTGCCATTGTAGCCAATCTCTTTGTGACACTTGAGGGCATAACATTGACAATGGTAGGCCTTAGCTCAGAGATTAGACTGATATATAAGTGACATTTACTGAAAATCCTGTCTAATGAACACACACACACACACACACACACACACACACACACACACACACACACACATAACACAGCAAACCTTCACAACCTTAAGCATACGCTCAGATAATCTGTGTCTCTCAGCAGAGGCTGAGAATATGCGGAACCTCAAAGTTGAGGGCGGTGGGTCATTGAGGTGTTAAAATGAGCATTAGTTTATTAGTTTTTCAATAGCTGCATCATGCCTGCCTTCATGAGCATGAATGTAAATGCTGGTGAGAGGGTTAATTGAAGCATGCAGCAATCAATACACCGTATTGTAAGGCAGCTGTCTAGACTGGCTTTGGATCAGATGTCTTACAGTGTTGCCTTACAGGGTCCCTACTGGGCATAAAGAGAGNACACACACACACACACACACACACACACACACACACACACACACACACACTTCAAATAAGGGGTCTATCTGTATTCCTATTAAAAGCCACTCTGCCTTCAGCAGTAAATGCTCTGCCTTGCACACATTGTCCTGCCTCATCTGTCACCTTTGAATTCATCTACAGTATTTTTATCAGTGGCCACATCCATATAACTGCAATGTGCTTAACATGCCTCTAAAGAACTCCTGGCACACATATCCCTGTCTTTTTTTTTCAAAATAAGCATGTACAATCACACAGCACCTCTTGAGACAGACACATTCCCTCATGTGCATGTAGCATACACCAATATTTAGCTCTCTGTCTTTGCACACATGCTATAATGTATGAGCTGGCAAGTGCATGTTAATGTGTCTCTCATTAGTTGTGTAAGTGGTGACAGAAACTTGGCAGCGATGGACAGTACAGACAATCTTATTCAGACACTCTTATTGCCTCAGGGGCCTGAAACAAAAGGATATCGATTTTTACATTTGGGCCAAGAACAAGAGAGTGGAGAAAGAGGTGGATGGATGGAAAAGAGGAGAAGGAGATTGTGAGAGAGGAGAGAGATTTAAAAGGTGATCTCTCACTTGAATTGTCAAACTGTTTGGCCGGTGCTAGTGTCAGGAATGTGGTTCCTCCCAAATTACAGCATAAGCAAAACATTTTTAAAGTGCAAATATATATTATAAGATAAGGCTGACAATATTCTGTTTTGGTTTTTTTTTTGTTATTGTTGTTCTTTTGGGGGGTTTCCTTTTCAATATATCACATGAAAACTGCTGTGCAAAACCTATTCATGCTCAATATACAAAACATCACTGCTCACTCACTGAAGGCTTTTTAGAGATGCTGGGGCTGAGAATCAATGTGTGATAGAAAAACCATCCACACACTCTGAGCTGTGCAATTTTATTGAGGTGAGATTTAGGTCAGGGACTCTCTTCTCTTGGAACCACTGAAGATCATCCATGAAGAATTGCCTCAACAAATTAATATTGTATACTGATGCACAGATGATTTTGCTCTTACTGTCCAAAAACTATTACAAAGCACATGAATGAACCGCACCACAGTTCCTTCATTACAGTGATCATAGACATTGTAGTTTGTATTACTGTAATTCAATCCTAAATTGCACCTTCCTAGTCCTGAAAATACTTGCTGCACCTCAAATTTGTTTTAAGCCACAGCTGTGTTTCTAAGAATTGCATGATTTATTCATTTGTTCAAATTGTTATTTTTATGACCCACTTTTATGTTTTCTAATACATTACTAGTTTTGGTCATCTGTTTTTTTTTATTTTAATCTTTTTAAAAAGCATTTATTGAGATAACAAAAACATAATTGAACTGTGATATGAAGTGATTTATCTTTTAACATTTCATATGTGTATATGCATTTGCCATTCAAATTTATCAAGCTCCAACATGATCAACAAGTCCACTCCATCAGGTTTAACACTGCTTATACCAGATATATATTCTGAAAACCACAGAAAAAATACATTTTCTGTGATTTTTGCTCAAAAATTCATGCTTTCCCATTCTCTTTTTATTTGTCAACACATAACCTCGAAATAATGACAAGACACGGCTCAGTGGTGAAGATGGAGTGCTTGCTGTTGTGTGTCCTCAAGCTAAACTGTCTTTGTTTCAACTAATCCTTCCTAAGTATAAACAGCATGATTTGCATATGTCGACTTATTCTTTAGACATTGATGCAAATACCTTTGACTGAAACTCATCTCTTGGTGTTAAAGCAAAGCCCTTGGTGTTTGTGTGTCTAAGCAGCTGTCTGTGAACACTTCCCGTGTATGCTCGAGTGTTTTTAATGCATGTGTGTATGTATTTTCAAGGGGGATCTGTGTCCACGTGGGTGTACAGTATTGCAGAATTTTAAGTATATCATCTGGATACATGTATGTCAGTGGGCATGTGAACAAGTGCAGGCTTGAGTGTGCGTGTGTGCACGTGTCTGCATGTGTGCAGCAGTTTTTCCTTACAACAGTGTGATTGACAGCAGCCATTAATAGGATTAAGTCCAAGTGGGCCAGAGCTCCCTCTAGGAGTCTTCAAAGCCTATCGTCACAGGGGAGAGGAGGAAACACACAGACAACCTACTGGGGCTGCATCTGTGTGTGTGTGTGTGTGTGTGTGTGTGTGTGTGTGTGTGTGTGTGTGTGTGTGTGTGNGTGTGTGTGTGTGTGTGCGTGTGTGCGTGCGTGCGTGCCTGCATACATGCGTGCAGGTAAGACAGAAAATGGGAGAGAGAGAAGTAAAATACATAAATATGAACTGCAATAAGGTACTGGATCTAAGTATATTAATATGTAAGTACGTGAGTTAATAATAATAATAAGTGGATAAGGAGTCAAAGCTGTACAGTCATTACTTCAGTTTATAATTGTGGGCATATATAAATTTCTTGCAATTGTATTAAATCACTTCATGTAAAAAGATGCACCATGGGAAAATAGCACAACAAATGCCACCCAACATGTACTGTAGCTTAAGTGTGCTGGTAGTGTGCTGCGTTTACATACAATATATTAAAAGGTTGTAACACAGTTGTGCACAATATCATATTATCACTTATCACTCCATCATTTATTTATATAGCACCTTTCAAACAAAGCAAATGCGATTGAAAGTGCTTTACAAGAGATTAACAAAATGTAGAATGTAGAATTTTTAAAAATAAAATTGTTGAAATTAATAAATTACTTATAATATAATATTAATTAAACAAAATAGAATAAATAAATGATAATTCTGATGATAAATAAAATATGTATAAATAATGATCAATAATACCTGCACAAAAGTGATTTAAAACCGCTTTTCAACTGGAGGAAAAAGGGGGAAAAGTATTCCGAAGTATTGGTATTATAAAGACATAAATAGTAGAATATCATACAAGACCATACCACCAGTAACTGTAGCCTGAAAGTGTACTTTAATCAACACCACTTAGAAACAGTCAAGATATGCTTTGTTTTGGTCATAAATTGAATATATATGTTTAATTATGTGCTGTGTGTGACATCATATCTTACCAATGGCGATGGGAGCAAACAAGATTGAGACGAACAACAGGCATCTGGTCCACATGACGTCTGAGGTTGACCTGGAAGTAGATAGGGAGGTACTTCCTACTGAGCCCCGTCGGTCTTGCTGTAAAGTATTTCTCTCACAGTTCAGTGTTCCTGTCACCATACAGGCCTGCAAAATGACACACAGAAAGGTATTTCCAGTCATAATCAATGTTTGTCTCTGAAATCACGTCACCTATGATCAGTTCATCTCATACCGTCCACACACCCACTTGCAGCATTGGATGTTTATATTCAGTGCACATATGAGCACCAAACATATTTTAAAATTGTTCTGTGGTTGCATATTTCATCATTTGTCAGTCTAAAAAACTGATTACTGCAAATGGCTTTTAAGATCCTCTAAACATGTCTGTGTAATGTCTGAATACCATTACATCCACCCATACGTTCAGTATTATACAAAAACTCCATTCACTCCCTAAAGGTAAAAATGATGCAAGCCTGGGCAGAGAAACAGCAGTTTTAGACATCTACTATTTTTCATTTTATCAAGTTTTACATTGAAGAAATCACAACCACAGATTTATTAACAATTTACCATTCACTTGATGGTGAGATGTTTACACAACAGTAGCTTATATATCTATAAAGTTTATGCATGAATTATTGAATGAATTATAGCTGAAACCATATTAGTTTGTTCACATAAGTTAAAAAAGACTTCTAATTTAATAGGTCTGAGAGGACAGTTTCCTGTAGACATATGTGGACTACACAGTGATCAATCTTACAATTATAATATTATGTAATATACAACACCGAGTTCAAAGTGACTGAGAAAAATTGAGAAATTGAGTAATATNCATAAGTTAAAAAAGACTTCTAATTTAATAGGTCTGAGAGGATAGTTTCCTGTAGACATATGTGGACTACACGGTGATCAATCTTACAATTATAATATTATGTAATATACAACACCGAGTTCAAAGTGACTGAGAAAAATTGAGAAATTGAGTAATATAAAAAAACTATGTATGTAGAATATCAGGAAAGATTTATAAATGCACAACATTTGTCTGTTTTATTGTCAGACTATCTTACATTGTGTTATAATTATTTCTAGGGGAATCAAAAGCTCTACTGATTTTGGTGGCATTTATAGCTCCAATACAACAAAATTGATTATAATAAATATGAAACACTAATAACACCAGGAAACTCTGTACAAATGCATATAGCATTTCACAAGCCAACAGACCATATGCCAAATAATTCGTAAACAAAAAATCTGTGAAAGAAATGCAATACTTAATGCTACGTGCTGACCTTGTAGAAAAACAAAATAAAACGGCGCTTAATGTTTGCATAATGATGATGAAGTCTGTATAAGGATTCACTTCATTTGGTATTCCACATCAGCACCAAAGTGTGAAATGTATTGATGTTCCAATCTAATTGTTCATTTCATGGTCTATCAGTGATAAACAATTAATAAAAGGATGGTCTCTGAGATTTTATTATAGCAGTTTGAGATTGGTAAGCATAATTTATTTCTTTCCTAAACTGACCAGCAATGTTCAGTCACTTACTTACCCACCCATTCAACTAAGCACAAAATTGTTTTCTTTCTGTACTGTTAAATTCACCNCCACCCATTCAACTAAGCACAAAATTGTTTTCTTTCTGTACTCTTAAATTCACTTTTTTTAAAAATTGTGTATCATGATTAGTATTATTTTATTATTATGTATTTTTTATATTATTAACAGTATTTTACATTTTCCTGACTGTACATGGCTGATAGTTTACTGTATATTCTAACTCTGTAGAGAGGCTATTGCATCACCCAGTCAGTGCAACAATTCTTGTTGCTGTCAAATAAATATCATTTTTCATGAGACTAGTTCAAAGGTAACAGCCACCCTACTGGCTGCAGAAATCAACAGCCGGGGACAGATGGAGTAAAGTAGACAGCCTGAGCCATGGGAAATATGTCATGTGTAACAGAGACTATTGATCAGTGTGACCATGTCATTTTGACCCAGCAGAGACTAAGACAATAGTCAGCCATCTAAGTCATGTTGTGAAGGCAAATAGCTGCATTGGCACAATCTGAAATAATTATTATGATACAATAAGTTTTTTTATTTATATTAACTATAAGAATAACACAGATCCTTCTATAACCACCAGAGACATGCTACATATGCATAATGCATCATCTGAACATCTACAATGACAAAAAGCTCCATGCTGCAGACAGGACAGATACACCCAGAGGCAGATGTACACTGCAGAATTTGGATATGAGGGACCAGACTCATATCAGACATACAGAAGGATAGGAGCTGTGTAGTCATCTGGGATTTTTATTGACTCTGTTCTGTTTAGGACGTCAAGACAAATCCTTGAAATTGAAAATTAATTTAAATTTATCATAAAAAAACAAGATCAAATTTGATTTTACCAAAGTCAGAGGAATGATTGCAGATGAAAAATATATTTGCATTCCATCATAAAATAGTCAAGCACTTTGTCTAGCCAGTCTTTACTTTTCAAACATAGAAAAGTTTACTTTGTGGTTCACCTTCAAAATAGAAATTCAGATACACTGAAACAAGTCTATATCCATTTGACAACCCTGTAAATACTTCTGCTGAAAAGGAACTTCAAACCAAAATATCCTTGCATGATTTGTATATATGATAACAATTAACAACTGTGACCAAGCTAGTCCCTTGATATCAAAACATGGCTTAATTAGCTATGTTAAACAAACCAATGCAAAAGCAACAAAAGTAAAAGAAGAAACAGTAAAGTGTAGGCTTTCAATGCTACTGTTCGTTTTTAATTACCTCAGGTTTTATATAGCCCTTTCTACTGACTCATCAAAGGCTTTTGATACTCATGCAATCATACAATATTGAAGCAAAGCCTCATCAGTGTAGGACTGTCAGGACAAATTGTCTGTCGGTTTGAAAATTATCTAGATTTATTAATTATTATTTATGAATGAGTTATGACTAATATATCCAAAGGTGTGCCCAACAGTCTTGATCAAAATGTTTTCAACACAAATTTCCACCTTCCTGCCGATAATAGTNTTATTATTTATGAATGAGTTATGACTAGTATATCCAAAGGTGTGCCCAACAGTCTTGATCAAAATGTTTTCAACACAAATTTCCTACTTCCTGCCGATAATAGTTAGCCAGGTTAACCATCCGTTCTCACATTGTTTCACATTGTGATGAGCATCTGGGTACCATCCCATAGACAATGTTTGCATTGTGGTGGGCGGGATGTATTCAATTTTGACCAATCGCCACTGCTTGGTCATTACGTATGCCATGCACTTCCTGGTATACAACTCCGATTGGACGCAACCCTAACTCCAAAATGGAAGTATCGAGTAACGAGCATTGTCATTTTTGTGGCTTAAATCTTCGCATCAGAGGGACTACAATGCACTCAAAGTTCATATTTGACAGCTGGCCTCAACCTAAGCTCACCAGCTCACCATGTTTGGCCCTCCCTTTATTCGCTGATTGGCCATACNAGCTGGCCTCAACCTAAGCTCACCAGCTCACCATGTTTGGCCTTCCCTTTATTCGCTGATTGGCCATACAGATATTTGGCTTGAGAAAAACCTAAGTGCATTGAGAGTTCCCTGACTGTGTGTAGTCGCTGAATGTAATTAAGCGAAGCACCAGTGGGGCGCTCGCCTGGCTAGATAATACTGTGATATACTGCTTTATATCTACACCAAACTATGCTATTTGGCAGCCTTGACTTACCTTTAATACTGTACAATGAACATTTAAGCTTGTTTTGAAAGCTGATAAAAACAAAACGCATGATGTTTTCTAATGCAAAATCAAAGTCACTGAAGAGTCTGCATCTTTGCATACAAATGTCAAGGAGTTGTGATTTATGATTCTCTCTTATTTAAGCCTCTCATTCTGCAGTTGATGAAAAACTGAAGTTGAAATTGTGTCTTTATTTTAGAAACAAGTCTTGCTTCACCTCCAGGGCCAAAAGGAGGCTTGTTGCTGCCACCTTTATGTCTGTGCTAGACAGTGATGGCAATGTTAAATACAATTAAATGTTAAATCCCCTTAAAATAACCTCAAAACTGTACTTACAACACATTAAACTTTCTAAATTTCAAGTGGTGAACTGATTTAATATTTCCATTGGAAAGCGATTTCATATCTGCAAACAATCCTTGACAAAATCACTTATGGCACTAAAGTGATAGAATCACAATAGACACCCGTGCTTTATACTCCCCCAGCATTAAACAACTCAACAATCTGCCCCATTTCTGATTGATTGGTCCCTAACTCGGTATAACATGAGCAATCTGACCAGCTGTCCCCAGCTAGACACAGGAGGCATAAACTGACATATGGCCAGACGCCATCAGCCACAGCATTCCACTGTTCCATAATTCAAAAGCTATTCCATCATNGCTAGACACAGGAGTCATAAACTGACATATGGCCAGACGCCATCAGCCACAGCATTCCACTGTTCCATAATTCAAAAGCTATTCCATCATCCCGTATGCTGTGCCACCATCTCACTCATCAGTTAATTAACCCTCTCATTTCCAAGATGCTCAGGGTTGTGTCTTTACAGACAATGGTAGCGTGACAGCTTTGGCAAGCAGTCTGGGATTAACTCAAATCACCCAAGTTATGTTCATAATTCAATAGAGCTGCATACTCCAATATGCTCCAATGATGTAAAAATATGTTCTGTCTACAGTGACCACAATGCATAGACAATGGTGATCGCCCCAAGCACTGACCTGTTTTTCTAACCTGTTTCTTTTCATTATCTTAATGTGTTGATTGGTTAATATATTATGAATAAACAGGCAGTAATGGCTAATTATCATAGCATATGTGATATGTTAATACTTTGCATTTATCAGTTTATCACACACATATAAACATATGCCCCATCTGAACTTGCTCACTGTTAAAATGATGAAATAATCGAACCATATATTTTAGATGAACACAATATTCTCTATCCTTAGCAAGTTAGATCTCAAAGGAGACCCTCTCTGGCAGATAAGCAGCATAAGAAACATCTGCATAAAACTGAGCAAAACATCAGCTAATAAGCAGGATCCGACCAAAACAAATAACCGTCCCTGGATCCAAGTCCTTTGATTTACCTGCTGTTTCTATCCATCTCTGCCTCTGATATTTATACCTGGTATATGTCAATTGAATTATTCCAGAAATATAAACATACATTATAAAAATATTACTTTCAGACAAGTTTGACGCAAATGTTTGGTATATGAAATGACAGAAAAAAGTGTTTTAAATCAGAATACTTGTATCAAACAAGACTACTGTATTCTAATAAAAAAATAAAAAAAAACATTTCATAATTTCTCAACAAAAATCTTTGATTTGGTGTACCACTCGGACAATCTGCATCCCAATATTTTGTATGCATAACTGACTTGGCCCTATTGTTTCCTGCCCTGAATCTTTATTTCTTACAGAGTAGACATTAACAGAGCTGATGCCAAGACCATTACACTCACAGACTATATCGTATGCATCCATGAACTAACTGATGTTGGGCTGATTTTGTGCACCGAGGCAGGCTGACCTATGTGTATGTGTGTGTATGTGCGTGTGTGTGTGTGTGTCTGAGTGCATGTATAGTCCCCTAACGAGAGTCCTGCTTGTCACAGCACTCCTCATTCGGGGCTTCTCTCTTTCACTAATGAGTGGTGACCGGACTGGGCTACCTTGTCAACGTGCATCACATGCACACGCACTCACGCAATNACACACACACACACACACACACACACACACACACACACACACACACACACACACACACACACACACACACACACACTTATCACTAGGATACCAGATGCCTTACTCTCTCAGCCTTCAGGCAGAGAGTCTCAAATGTGGGCATGCTGTTTGTCCTGTGTGTATGCCTAAAAGAAAGCCATGTGGATGTGAGAGTGTGTTATGTGTGCACAAGTCACATTAGGAAAACCTGTTAGCAGAGTACATAGCAGTGACATTGAAAAATTAAAACAGAAAGATAAAAACAGAAAGATAATCTACAAACTGCATTATTTGCAGTCAGCTTTTAAAAAAGGAGAGATTATTCAGTTGTGACAGTTTTGAAAGGAAAAAATGCTAATAATTCAATTTAAATAAATAGTTTGTTAAAATACTTTGTGATGAAGTGGATAAAGAAAAGCAATTTGATGTGTCAGTTCAAAAGATAATACACAAAGGTCATATCTTCCAATTATATACATATATTTATTGATATGTGCAGTAAATAACACTGTATATATGTATTATATGCATATACTGTATACTTGCTGCCACTAAGGAGGTATCCATTAATCAGGTTGGTGCACACACTGGTCAATGGCTTAGTGCTTTAAGGTATATAAATGCTGCATAAACAAAGCCCATTTACTGAATACAGTGCTTTATATTTAGTCAGTAGTTGGTTTTAATAGCACACAAAGAAGCTTGACAGCATTCACATTCCTTTTTCCCATTTAAGTTTTCTTCACCTGTTCTTCCCTCTCTTTAGTCTTTTCAGTTGTTCATTCGTGCTTTGTTGGAGAGAAGTCTGAGTGGAACAAAGCTCAGGGGGCCATGCACCGTGTTCAGTAAAATGGCATGTGTCCGCCAAGCTACGGTAAATTACCTCCAGTTGGCTTGCAAGGGTAGGTTTAACCACCNGTGTGTGTGTGTGTGTGTGTGCGTGTGTGTGTGCGTGTGTGTGTTTGTGTGTGTGTGTGTGTAACTGTCTACACTATGTGATGGAGCGGTGCTGGAATGAGGTTGTGTGGGCGACAGTGTGAGTAGGTATGGATAGTGTTGCAAATTATCATCAGCGCAGGTCCTGGGGTGAGTGACCACAGACACACATACACACACACACACACACACACACACATACACACACACACACAAATTCAGGTAGCTAATTTGGCAGTATGGAGCTGCAGAGATGACTAATCAGGATAGGCACTGGTCGGAGTCTGGCCTGTGACCTATAATGAGAGACATCAGACCACAAGCATACACATGCTCCCACAAACAAGAATACACACACATTCAAGTGTGCACAATGCAAACAAAGACACACAAACACCACTCACATCCTCATACCACCATGAGTGATTTTGAATGGAAAGTCCACCCTCATAATTGCCCTGTGCTGATGAAGCCTAAGATACTGATTAGCGGAGAGTGGCCCCTCAGAGTGACTGGAGGCTCAGGAAAGACTGTCAGCTCACACCAATATGAATGGCTTGACATGTCAGCCACAACATGTATCCATACTGTTGCATGTGTCGGGGTGTTTTAGGAAGAGGTTCACATACAAGCCCCCTTGGATCACATTAAAATCACAATTAATAATGAGTCAATGTCACATGTTTGTACTAGAAATATCTTAACAAGACAAACAGTCATGTCAGCTTGTTTCTCTCATTTTGAATCTATACTGGTGCAGCCAGATGCATTATGGTTGTTCCCACTGGCTATTTTCTAATATGTTATAGCATATACAGTACAAGCAAGTGCACACACACACGTGTGTCTGAGTAGGTGGGTGAGGGGCTGGTTCGCTGTAGGAATGTGCACAATTGTCACTGTGCCCTGAAGACAAGTGGCCTGGCTAGCAATTTATTTCATCCAGCTGGTTGTAAATCCTTTGTGTGGCTTCACAGCAAAAAACTACAGAGTGCTCTGGTGTAGCCTTAAAGGTATAGGTCACCCCCACATCCGTGTGACATGTTCTGGTCAATTTAAAGATGGCAGCAGTTTAAGACTATTGTGTCATGTATTATATAGGTTGATTTTTTGTTATCCCGTTCTTTAGTGGGAATAAATTATCATTCTCATTTGCTCTTTTTTAATTCCATCTAAACTTTTATTCTATTTTAATGTGTTTTGATCAGTTATTATGGACTGAGACAGACCAGTGACAGGATGGGTTTGCACTCCTTTGCATTTAGCATTAGGACAACTCTTGAACATTTCTATTTTAAAAAGATGTATCCCTTTAAAATTATTTTCACTCTCAGATAGTTCAAAGCTCTGGGCTGAGCACCTCATTCTCTCCCTCCATGTTAGACATTCTATGCCCGTCAGAAAATTGCGTCTGGGGATGCTCCGGCTTTGACTGGGCCACTGCAGTTTCCGCATGGCTGCCTCCGGCTGCTCTGAGGATGCTCCCAGAAATTCGATGCACCGAAACCACCCTGAAAATCCACCGCCGACGACCTCGTCTGTAAGGCACTGCCGTTTTGATTCCTCACCGCCTGACGGCTAGACACCACGCTCTGTTCTGCTGTGCTCTGAAATTTCTAATGCTCCAGTCTAATCAACTCTACGTGCCCTCCCTTCCTCATGAGACAAGACGGGCAAAGGCATAAATGTGCAAGGAAGAATGGAGGGAGGTGGAGAACTAGGGAGATGGGGAGGAGTGGGGAGAGGATAGGAGATGAAAGATATGAAAGGGGGAGAAAGATGAAGGAGGAGATACTGAGGTCAGGCAGGAAAGGGGCTGAGGAAGATAGAGATGGAAGGATGGGATTAAGGAGGAGTGACAGAGGGATGGAGACAGAGAGGATAGAGAGAGGCAGTGGGAGAAAGGGAGTGCCAAAAGCGATCAGAGTGAGCCAAGAAGATTCTTAAAGCAAGTTAATAACCTTAGGCATTTATCTTTTCATCCTTGTCTATCTGTATCCTCAAATATGTGAACATAGATTCATAAAACAAAACCTTAAGATAGTGGTCAGATAGTGGTCTAGAAAGTTCAACTGTCGAATGTATCAGGAGAAACATATATATTAAATTGAAACTATACAGCACTATATGAAGGAGTAGCTACCTTAATCCATTGTTGAATAATAAAATAAAATAAAATATGAAAATGTAAAATAAAAAATGTTCTCCAAAATATGTTGGAGGAAGTTTTTTTCATTATAAAACTGTTTTAACTAATGATGTGACCCACGTTTGACACAATCAAACAAGTCTGAGTAAGTTATATCAGGAGAACAGATCAAGTAAAAAACATGTCACTTAAATAATAAAATGAATAAAACAAAATAATAATTTCATTTAAAATTTCATAGCTTCCATCTTGTGTCAAAAGCATAAACACAACAAATAGCTGCACAACCCCAGCTTTATGTGCTGCATAGATCTAACAATAAACAATTAATAAAAATAGCTCTTTTAATTGTAAATCATTTTCAATGTTACTGAAAAAATATAAACCCCAATCTCCCCACAACAGACTTCAATCTGACTAGTTTAATATAAAATAATCTGTAGACCTGATCTACATAATGGAGTGATGTATGTTGTTCACTGTAGATAATGTTAGTCCAGCTGCTGGAAACAGCTGCTCAGCAGCAACAGATGCACACATACTGTTGCTCATTTCCTGGCATTGCTAAAATGCATTCAAAGCAGAGGATTGTCACTTATACAGATCATCACTTTTGTTGATTTTGTTGTTGCTCTGCACTGTTTGTCACTCAGTTCTCAGCCTACGTTAACCAACCAGCTCTTCTGTTTAAGATGCTAGTTTAGTGTTAGCATGAACCTCAGAGAGCAAAACTAGACAGTTGCCAAAAACAACTCTGTTTACAACTTTATGCTTTGGTATTTATCAATATAGTATAGGGAAAGAGACACATTGTGACTTTTTTCCTTCCTTCAAGGCAGGGAGGGTTACAATTGTGTTTGTTTACCAATTTATATTGCAAACATGTAGCTACTGATTTTATTTAAACTATTTAGTTCTTGACTCTTTGTGAAAAATAAATAAATAAACCCAAAACATTGATATTTCCACTCTCTATTTACAACAGGCATTTCAGTGCTGGATTTTTTGGGCAAAAACAATAATTAGGCAACTATCATTAATTACTAAAGCCAAAGTCTCTTTAAACAGGGAAATTCTGAAGTGCTAAGTAATTTTCAGATTTACTGAAGTTATATAGTCTTGTTTGACATGAGCTAAGACTCACACTGTGAGTAACACAACCTAAATTTGTTAAAATTCTACATGACTTCCACAGCCAGGTAGTTGAGTGATTCACCTAGCTTCAGTGGTACTTCATGGTGCTTTCAGTTGGGAGCAACCATGTAGTCTAAACAGAGGTGGCATGTACCTCTGAAAACACAATGTCACTGCAAAATGAAGTAAATTTTGTTGAGTATACAGTAGCAAATTAATCATCACCATTTGTTCTTGGTCACTATGCATTGGTTGATTCATGCAAGGATTCAGAGCTAATGACAAAGCAAAGAAAACAAAACGAAAACAAATAAATGAATGAATGCACAAAACAAATGACTGTGTCACACGCAAATACAAATAGTCATNACACACACACACACACACACACACACACACACACACACACACACACACACACACACACGTGCAGCCTTTTAATTCCACATGCAGCCATGTAACATATAAGGGGGAGTTAATGGTTTACAAAACTGCCTCTGATACAATCAATTATGTCAACAAGAGCTGCAGTGATGCTGATTCCACTGCCACTGCTGTGGTTTTCCTCCCTTCGATTAATCTGTCTCCTTCATACTACCATTTCTCTTCCCCATCGCCATCTTTCTCTCTTCCTCTCTGTCACTGTGCTCTAAACCCAGTACTGTCACATTGGATCTGTCAAAGCCATGCCCTAAAACCAACGGCAGAGAGAGGCAAAGTTTGTGTGTGTGTATGTGATTGTGTTTGCGAGGAGAGATAGAGAAAGTTGTCCTGTACAGTATAGAGAACAGCCACCTCAGCAGTGAATGATGCTGCATGAAAGAGGAGGCAGACAAATAGGCAGGATCTGACACTCATGGCCTAGATATAAACCCTCACGAAAGGGGGAGCCTGCACTATAATGTTCATACTTGTTTCTGAGCTTTTTCTCCATTCCTTTTGCCATAATTTTTTAAGTTCTCCTCTTTTCCTCCATTTCTTTTCATCCCCGTTGTTATTCTCCATCAAGTCTTGTTTATTTCTCTGCTTTTAACCATTCTTCCCTCTTGCTGCCTTTTCCCCTACCATTCCTCTCGTGCTGCCTCCTCCATTCCTGCCCTGTCAATCCCTCTGTTGCTTTGTGAAAATGATTACCAGTCGTAATGTTTGCTGTCTTCAAGTCCTCACACCCACTGCTCTCCATTTCATACAAAAGATTAAAGAATATTCTAAGGACCTAAATGATGAGATTCACTCCAAGCTTTTTCAAATACTGGATGCCAATACTCAAGTGCTAACTTTCAACAATTTGTACAGAATCAGCAAATTAAAGTTCGATAAGTCTGAATGTGGATTCTAAAGACTGTAAAGGACAAAAAATATCATTTTTGTAACAGATATTAGAACAGACCTTTGCCTCGTGCATTACAGAGCAAATATGAACTGTTTATATTGGAGTGTTGAAATATTTATTCAAAAAGGCCTTTCTGGGGTGCTTACTGGGCCCTGTTCATAGTTTAATAATGCATAAGCACCAACACTGGTATATGAATATAAAAGGAGGCACTTAACACTGGATTGTCTAACTGCTGAGGAAATGGCATTGGAAATACAGAGAAATCTACCTAAGAGGAGAGTACATTCATTTGCAGACTGTCACTTTGACTCTGGCGTATGGCAATGCACCAGTGGACTTAAAAAGAAATATTTCCTTCACACATACAGTGGAGTAACATTAAAACCATAATCTTTTTGTTGAGGCGCTCTCATGCTCTGTGCAGCTCAAAGCAATGATGTGCATAAAATGTCTCCTGACAGATGTCCACAGCGATATGGGAATATTTGTCAGCAAACACTGAAGTTAGATATTACATTTTCACCTCTCGTTGGAAACAAAATCGAATATCTAAACTGCAGAGAACAGATTTTCTTCAAAGTTTACTGGCATTGAAGAGACGCAGCAGTGCTTATTTAGTGCAAGAAATGTACCTGGAACATTAATACATAAAAATCTGGATTTATTACTTGTCCTTACGGGGCTGCGGCTGAGTTTTAGTTTCAGCTTGCAGAGTAAAAAAGGTTGGCATATTATTTAAGATTTAAGTTTAAACCTTCATTAGTCTCACAGAGAAAGCTATAAATATAAATCCTGTGCTATCAAACACATGTTAAAGGCCTATTTTAGAATACCCCTCCCCCTCCTCCCGCCCAATGTGCATTGCATCCACTATCTTGAGAATAATATTCAATGGTGTTTGAAATGCAAGCCTGTATGAACTGCTGTTCCATGATTGCGAGGCAATGTGGTTATTTTCTGCACCAGCACAGACCACAACTGTTGCATTTTTGATAAGGTGCATCCATCACTTTCCTGAAAATACATAAAACCAATGATACAATGAGCTCCAGCAGGATGTATGGGTGGTGATTTTGAAGCAATCAATGGAGACAGCAAAGGTAAACACAGAGCTAAATGTCAGCTATGGTGATTGTGCTGCCACAATATCACCTTGGGGCGGGAGACCCAAATAACCAAAATCAATAATCTAATCATTTCATATTCAAATCACGTAGGGGAGAGGTCTGGATCTTATTGCAGTTTCATATCCCTGGTGTGGTGATGTATTCCAATCACAACAAAGCGGAGCAGGCAGATGCATTGAAAATACAGTAATTCAAAGGAGCAGCGGGTAGACCACAACTGCTCCTGTGTTTCTCCTTTCTGTAATAGATTTCTCAATGTTTTGTTTTTTTTTTTGTATATGATGCTGACATACATACAATATATCATAATTAATTCACATACATGTTATTGTTGCAGCTGCAATAATACTTAAATGAGCTTTCCTTGCCATAGTATACACATCAGTATATTCATTTTATATTGTCATGGCACAATTCCATAACTCCATTCAAGTGTGTTTTTAAATGAAAACACTTTAAAATTACAAATATAATGTTTTATATTACATTAAGTTAAAAAAAACACAAATGGAGAATTGTTTATTTTCACGATCTTACAAAGCCCAAATAAAAGAAAACGCTTCTGAAACATTATGTACCCCCTTGTTTCATCAATGCTTAATTGTGCCAGTGAGAAACATTTGATCAAAAATTCATCTTACGCTGCTCAGATCTCATATTCAAGTTGTAGCTAGAGGTCTTGAACATTGATTCCCAGTCAAAATGTAGTAAATCTGGATATATTCAAGTTCCTAAAACACAAGATGAATGTTAAGGTCTGTAGCTTTCCTTATATCTGAAAACAGATGCAGAGAGCTTGTTTATGTGATTTATTTATTTACATATTTATTTACATGAAATCTGAACCTCAATGCCATCTGTAAAAGCTGGCACAGCAACACATGCTTTTATTTACCGTAACAGTTAGACTGCAATTTTTGACCAAGTCAGAACTAATGTTGCATAATGCTACAGAGTGATTTTAGCTGTGCACTCATGGTGTTCTTAACTTATTCCACATTCAAGTCCTACTGAGCACAACCCAGTAGTATTTACAACCCAGTATTATCACTGGGTTGTAAATACTTCAATAACTAGTGTTTTTGTTAGAATGTAATCTGAAGTGCCCAAAGAGAACAACACATTTCTATACTTTGCACTAGGGATAATTGAACTGGTAAACAGACACATGGATCGAAAACATCTGTGAGTGCATCTGCTCATCATTGCACCAAGTCTGTTGGAAATCTAAATTCACAATATACCCAACTTTGCACAATTACCAGAAGCTCAGAAGCAGAACACCCAAACAGAAGAAAACACTGTAGGGAAGACAGAGTGATAGTGACTGTCATAACTTGTTTTGTTTCACACAGGCTCTTCACACAAATAAGATGGCTTATCCTTCCAGGAATACAGTGGCCCTAAATAGATGCTTTCTTCCAAGTTGTTGACAAAGAGCATCTCTGTAGGCTATTCCCTCTTGTAAAGTGTGTGCGCATGTGTATGTGTGCTGCGGAGAGTGTGTGTATAGGGTTGTATCACTGCACTCAGGTGGCAGTGTATTTGTGTTTGTAAGTTGTGTACATGTGAGTCTTTCTTCCTGCCTTTACATCAGTGCACGTGTGTGCGTGTTTGATTAGGACCTGTGTAGGGCTGCAGATTGTTGTGTGTTTGCTCCCCTGGTGACCTGTCTCAATCATAGGAGGGAAAAAAGAGTGCACAGGGAGCGGACTGGTATCTTTAGCACTGTCAACAGGATACTCAGTCATGCAGGCAGCAGACATGATGAGATATCATACATCAACAATAAACAGCAAACCTAAGATTGATAGAATGTAGCCAGACTGCCACTGAAACAGCACACCAAATTAGGAATGAAATTGTTACAACTCAGAGCTGGAATAATAAGTGAAAATGCCACACATTTGTAAGCTATCAAGTCACAAGCCTCATTTACTCCGGCTCATTGACTAAGAGAGAATACATTCATGTGTGCATGAATGGCTGAGGGGGAGTAGCTGAGAGGAAAGAAGGCCGGACCACATTCACACATTAACACAGTCACACCTGGGAGCTGCACAGCACAACCAAACAGTCTCGCACTATTGGGCACTGAGCTACTCCACTGGAACAGTTAAAGGTTAAGTGCCCAGAGGTCGCAGCCCTGATGGTAGTTGTTGAGGGATTTATTTAAACTGCCAGGAATTTCACAGCCACTGTACTACTCAGATTTAAACAGTGACCTTTCAGTCACAAGCTCATTTCCTCTGAGCCTATCTGTTACTGCGGGTCAATACATGACTGGTGAGGAAAAATGTGGAGATGGTGAACTGAGATACTCAGATGGTATTCAACTTCTTTATGGTCAGAGGTTTGTAACCATTTAATTTAAGAGAAAGGAAGAGATGAATGGATAGATAGATAGATAGATAGATAGATAGATAGATAGATAGATAGATAGATAGATAGATAGATAGATAGATAGATAGATAGATAGATAGATAGATAGACAATCTGTCTTTCAAATTTGTTGTGATTAGGTAAGTGTAATGGAGTTGCCAATGTAGTGACATATTTACCTGGCTGAATGACAAAAAAGGTCTATAAAAGACACTTTATGCTCCAGCATAGAAAGAGGTGGACATGAGGATGGAAGGGGCTGGACTTTTTAAATCATCTTGTAATTCTGTTATCTTACTCTCTTAATGTTTGATTGTGTGTCTCCAAGTGCCAGGTGCCAACCAGGTCTCCAACCAACCAAGCTAAAAACTACAAACATGGCAAAGCTCTGTAGTCCAACAACCGACGTAATTTTCCTTTGCACCAACGTTTGACTCATGTCCATGCAGACATACAGCCTATAATATAAATCTTTGTGTGCATCACTTTATGTCTTTCAGTGCTTGGTTATAGTTTGAAAGCTTCAAAAATGTTTAATAATCCTAATTGGATTTCATCCAAGTTATTTATATCTCTAAGTGGATCATTTGTAGGACAATTTGTAATTATTCCAGTTTTCAGTGAAAAATGTATTTTGCTAATGTTTTTCCATGATTTTCTAAATTAAATCCTTGTGGTTTTAATTTCAGGCATTACACCAAAATATTCAACAGCTGACATGGCTAAATGAAAATAAATGAAAATATTTGTATAGATAATAATACCTGTATCTATTTTGTGAATAGATGGTGTTAACTATTGTCCACAATCCCTTGATTATGAAGAACTAAAATTAAAAAATCATAAACATGATTTATCATCATATACATGATAAATGTTGAAATATAAAATCAACTCTGACATGTATAATTTCTCTGTGTGCTTTGATAATATAATTTCTCATTCAAATCATTTGAAAAAGTGGAAAAAGTTTTTATACTCATCTTTCTTGGTTAAACATTTTTGTGTGTGTTTACACTTGAAAATCATCATCCATGTGCCAGCTTGTTCTATTTATTTATAAGCTTTCCATTTAAAAATGTTGATGCTGCTAACAGGAAAAGTGGTATGAAGAATAACAGGACAATATATGTAGATTCCATGGTGATGAGGAGGATACTATGCATTTATTTTCATATTACCCAATTTTGCATCGCTTTGGCTGCAAGTGGTATATCAGCTACAGTATCTGAAAAAGCAATCCTGTTAGCTTTATTCCCTCTCAGTATTATTCTGGATTATCAAAATGATCAAAATATTTTATTGAACATTGTTGTGTTACTTGACATAGTTAATACTGATACTCAAAAAAGCTGGTTTGAAGCTCATTCACATTATTTCTTAAACATTACTAATTGCAGGAAAATAAGATTATGAAAGGTAGTACAAAAAGCTCAATCATAAATACATGTGAGATCCTAACAGTATCAGAGTTGTGATTATTTAACATAACTTAATGTTGTCTGTTTTTTTATTTAGACTCATTCAATTGAATGGGAAAATAGCTGAGTGACCAAGGTGAATATCAATTAAAGGCTGCTTGGCTGATTCGGAGGAAATAAACTCTCTGATAAGGGACCTTCCAAAGTTCCCTTACCAGAGAGGTCATTTCCTTCTCTCTCTACTACTATTCTATTGATCTCTCTGCCAAATAAAGTCAATAAATAAAACATATGGTATTTTTCATGTATTAGTATAGTCATGTTTCTGTTAGTGATGTAAGATATATTATTTGTCTTGTAACGGGTATGAATTCTATGATCTAAGCATTGATGTATCACTCACCTAGATATATTATTAAGAAAGCTAGACAAATAAGAGTAGATGATTAGATTAACTTCTTGACTAATGCTTAGCGGTTGCCCCAGAAACTCTATTCTCATTCCTCTGTTTCCTCATCCATTACAGTATCCATCAGGTCTTGTGTTTCAGAGACATCTGCTTCATGCCCAGCCCTGCATGTGTTTGTGTGTATGTGTGTATGCGTGTGTGTGTGTGTGTGTGTGTGCGTGCATGCGTGTGCATACATGTGTGCACACAAGGGAAGAAGGCTGAGTCTAATTGTGCTGGCCCATCTGCTGATTCTGGAAAACAGGCTTGCATCTCACAGACTCAAATAAAGCAGACAAAAATACACAAGCACAGACAAACACACTACACACACGCCACAAGTGCTTGCCTCAAAGCCTTCAACCTGTACCCTGGACAATCTGCACCCATTCCCTGGCAGCTGTGTGGACGCATTGACTGGCATGGTTTACAATACGGACTCCATTGTCTTAGAACAAAGGCCTTTCCACTCAAGGCAAAGGTCACATTATAAGACAACACCCTTATATTTATGAGGGTGGTGATAGGGGGGAAAGGAGGAATTGTGTAAGGGTTGCTACAGCTGGTAATTTAATTACTGCAATATTTTGATACAGTTATTTTATGTATTAAAATGACTTGAACATAATACTATCTCCTTTTTATCCTGGACTTTATCAAAGGGAGTAAATTAAAGCATTTATCACCACGAGTTCCTCACCTAGTTTTCAGTTACAGTCATGTCCACATCTGCTCATCTGTCCCTGCATATGTGTACTATACTGTACTGTACTCACATGAGTGACTCACATTACATGTAATCATTGTTTAACCAGTGAAACTCATACCGATTGTATTTCAGTCTGCAGCCTCATTGGTAATGTAGCAAAATTAAGGTTATGTGTTTGCGCGTGTGAAGCAGGAAACACCTGTTTTACAGAGAGAGAGAGAGAAAAAAAAACACATCCTCCATGTGAAGACTGATATATCCCCTTTCCTGTTGTTCTTTCTTTTCTTTCATTGTTTCAGTGAAATAAAGACGAAATACAGCCTTGATATCACAGAATTAGATTTCAAAGCATTCACAGTCAAGGAAGGAAAAGCATGTGGTGTGACACTCACTGGACAGGAAATGCATTAAAATGTACACACAAATTCACACATACACACACACACACACCAGACCATAGTCACTTCTGGACATAAGCCTGACCTTAACCACTGACTCCCCCCTCCGTCCTCCCAAAATCAAGTCCATCAAGCTATTTTCCCCAGTAGGACAAATCATCTAGAGTTTACTGGTCCTAACTCTAAAATTTCTCCCCAGAAAGAGCCTTTGATACCCTATGTGGTTATATCATTAGGTAAATACATTAAAAATAAGAAAATATAAATTATGGATGAACAAACAATAACATTTAAAAACATAATAAATCACACTGAAACAACCTCTATTACAAAACCAATTCAAACATTTAAATTCCAGTCAATCTTTTGATACACACAGTTGATATTTTGTCCTTGTGTATATCTTTCACCATTTTACTCAAGAGTTACAAGACTTCAGTAAAATAACCTTGGCTATTAAACAGATAATACTATGCTAACTACATAGCAAACACAGAAACAAAGAGATAGTGTGAGAGTGAGACCAACCTTTTTCACATTACTCTCAGCCAATTCAATCAATAAACAATAGAATACCACATGAAAACATAGCCTCAGGGTTTTCACACCACAGAGATGTAACATATTTCTTCTCCTGGTGAAAAAATGATACCAGCTAAGATACTCCGAACAGTTGTCAATACTTGGGAACTGCACCCTCCTTTATCGTCAATAAATTGAATGTGCAATTCATCAGCCCAACTCTAGGAGACAGTATTTCTAATTAAAAAGGAGCTCGTAAATTCGACATTTTACAGGCCCAGTTCAGCTTGTAAATACACTGTAAATAAGTTGCAGTGATTGGCTTCATGGGCAGATGAAGGTCTGGGTTTGTGGTTTAACTCCTGTTGATGCCTTCAAGGAACAGCAGGCTGATTGAAATTAATTCAATATCCATGTTGTTTGGTGCTGTGTTTTATTCTCCCTGGGGCTGCCAGAACACACTGAGTATGTTTACATGCATGTTAGTATCCTGGCTTTAGAGTCTGGTCCTGGTTTGATCATATTTGGGGTGTAACATTTTCATGGAACATGAAAAAACTGATTATTATTCATATCCCCCGTATACATCATCATAACAGTGTCATCATCATTCTACAATGTTTGACAGACCACTAAGTAACTTATGTGAATAAAAAAAAAACTTAAACAAAGGGCAGACAATGATTATAAACCTGAATAAGGTGTTTACATACCACAGTCTCCTGTTAACAGAGCTTATCCAGGTTTCTTGAAACAATAATAGTGTTTACATGTGCAAAACATGCCTACATGGATAATCTTAAAACCTGTTAATAATTAGAATATTTATGCAGATGTAAATACACTCACTGTTTTGTATTGTATTGTATTCTATTATCACATACTGTTGCAATCAATTCACATTGTCGTATTCTTTTTGAAGTTCGCTGGGCCATATCTGATTGGATTAGCAGTTTGGGAGGACACATTTGTTGGGCCAATTAGAGTACTTGCTGGCACAGATGGAACCCAGAGATCTCCAGGGAGAAAGATGGGTCATATTTGTGTTNCACACACACACACACACACACACACACACACACACACACACACACACACATACACACACACACACACACACACACACGCACACACACACACACTTACACGTCTATACCAGAGGCTTGTGCTATAAATAAAACACAAGGGTCAATCGTAAGGTTAGTGTGTGTATTGTATTGTGCATTGTTGGGTTTGTGTTTGCTCCTGTTGGCATTCTGTGTCCCTGTTTAAATACTGTATGTTAAAAATTATCATAGGGTTGGATGCTATGTGCATATGTCTACAAATGTATTCTTACCTGTTATAGTTGTTTGCTTTGTCAAAGTGAAATGAAACCCCAGTGAATCACATCTCAAATGGCAGCTGGACGTCCTGGTCCTGGAATGATGGAGAGAGGGAGAGAGAGAGAGAGAGAGAGAGGGGAGGGGGGTTGGGGTTATTGAAGCTCATTTAATTGAAGTCCCTGTCATTTTTCACAATAGAGACTGCTTGTTTAGTATGTGTGTGTGTGTGTGTGTGTGTGTGTGTGTGTGTGTGTGTGTGTGTGTGTGTGTGTGTGTGTGTGTGTGTGTGTGTGTGTGTGCGTGCACATGCACGTGCACGTATGCTCTGCCACGTAACGACCTCTTAAGTGTCAGAGTATCAAAGTCTATAATGGTTTATCTTTGTGCTCTCTGGCAGTTTACAGCTAAAAAGCTCTCTCATGCCATGATAACTGGTTTATATGGGTGGCATTTCACTGCCAAATACCAGAGACACTTTTCAGAAAGGGAAATTGTTAGCTCTGTTACTAGAATACAGTGGCAGTTATTCACAGTTAGAATGTCTCATATCTTTTTTCTATCTATGCCTTGTCTCCATTCCCCATTTCCCTCTGCATCTTCCCCTGTTTTCCATCACTGTGTACTTTTTTATGGTATTGCACCCTGTCTCTCTTTCTCTCCCTGCCTATCTTTTCTGTTTTGGAAAGACCAACCCTGTCTCCCTTTTTCTCTCTCACCCTACCCTCTCCCCCCAACCTATTTATTTTGAGGGTAAATTTTACAGTCTCATCTAACCAAGGTCAATCTTAATGTGAGAGTGTGTACTGTTTCTGACATTATGTGTGGATTTGTGTGTGCTCCTGCTGGTATAAANGTGTGTGTGTGTGTGTGTGTGTGTGTGTGTGCGCATGTGTGTGTGTTGGGCTGATGGAGCAGAGGAAACAGCATATATCTGTTTTGCCTTGAATTTTCTGTTCCAGATTCTTTGTCTGCGTGCCATGCAAGATTTTCACAGGCACACAAAAACAAGTGTGGCAACCTACTATAGCACACATACAAACATATCCATACAGAGTGTCAGGGCCTGGACCTCTGTGGAGCTCTCTGGCTGAGCTGCACAGTAATTGGGTATATTAGCCAGTACAGAAGGCCATGAGCAATATCACTATGGCTGGATGGGCAGATACTGCAACAAAAAGATGGACACACTGTACTGTGTTTGTGGACATGTGTGTGCTTACATGTATTTGTGTGTAAGCAGTGTGTATACCCCCAATGATATGTCTGTATGCATGCACTATAATACATGAATTGATTGCCAGAGGCAACAGATCATTGGCAAGAATTAAGTTAGGCACAAAGCTCTCCCACCTACAGAACCTTCAATTATGTCTCGCCCGCTTCCCTCAGAACACCATATACATTATTCACACAGAGCTGGTCAACAATGGTGGTATTAGTGAATGGGGAATAGACGAAGAGAGCTAGGAAAGAAACGGGTTTAGATTGAAAGATGGCGAAGGAACAGGTGTGTATAAGGAGTGGAACACGGCATGGAATTCGATTTTTCATCAGGACTCATTTATGTGATCAAGGGAAAGAGAAGGCTGATGATGTAGCCATTGAAAAAGTTCATGCATGCATTGCTATGTTACACCCTGGAAGAAGATTTCTTCATTAAATCTTAGTTTTGTTCTCTTTTTTACTGGCAGAAGGCACAGGTCAGCAACAGGAAACCATCCAGGGAAAGCTGCTATTGGATGAAACAAATATTTTATCTGACAAAGTGCCAAGGCAAAGAAACAGGCCAGGGAATAAACTCATGGTTTATCATGCCACAGACTTGCAGTTAATGTTAACCTTTCTTTTACCTGTAACCACAATCTTCCCTACGTTTAATGATTTTTTCCCCCCTTGCTCACCTTACAATTTTCTACTTTCATGACCACAACCATATGATCATGCCAAGCATAGATGTTGTAGAAAGAATGAATTGAAAGAAAACATCTGCACTTTTTGTGCAACCCATAAGAACACAGCCAAATCTAACTGATTCAGAAGAAGAAGAAGAAGAAGAAGAAGAAGAAGAAGAAGAAGAAGAAGAAGAAGAAGAAGAAGAAGAAGAAGAAGAAGCTATTTCTGTACAGTGTATGGTCTCTTATGGGCAACATAAACACTGCAGATGATCATAAAAGGAATATGGACTGCAACATTTTATGGAAATGTTGTTTAATTGCAGTGTTCTGGTAGCACCACTGAACTACCTAGATGAAACATCTCTAGACAGATACAATATTGACTAGGTAAGACCAGGGGCCATCGAAAGGCTGTGCATTCATATTAACAAAGCTTGGGTACATGGATAATGTTCATGATCTAGAGACACTTCTCTGCTGAGCTAGAATATGTCATTGTTAAAGGAGAAGTTCCATTTTTTGCAACCTGGACCTTATTTCTAGCATAAAATATGTTGATTTACTCCCATAAAATTTTGGTGTAATGCAGAGTCCTTTGGATGCTATTTAGATCCATTCGAGGTGGAGATACCATGGAAGCATTATGGGCATGGAAAATGTAGCCTCTAAATAAGGCATTATCTGCCACAAAAATTCATCGTTCATTTCATCAATACTTTATTATGAATCGCTACTAGTCTATTATTCCCCTGTGACTTTGAAGATCGACCGTAATGGTTTTTTCTATGGCCAATGCCAATATTCAGAAATCTGAGTTGGCTGATAGCCGATGCTGATTTTTTTTTGCGCAAATATTTTGTAATTTTTTTTTCTCTTAATCTCATAAATTCTAACAATTTAACATAACAAATAATGCACAAAATTTTTCAATTCAAAACAAAAAAAACACTTATTGAACACTTCCTAAGCATTTTGTGTCTGTACTGCTATACACTTAACTTTTAAAAAAAATGGGTGGGTATTCAGCCCGGTACAATTTTTAAAAAAAATTTCTACCAATAGTTTCCTCCTCCATAAATACCGTACAGGGGGTGAATTTACAACCATTATTAAGGCTTAAAATTTATGTACAAATTGTGGCATGGTTTAGTTGAGTGACACTTGAGTGACTCAGAGTCAGAGACCAGTTTGCTCTTTGCTAACCATCGACTAGGCTAGGCTACTCGCCCATAAGGTGATTTTCAAAATCAAACTGCATTGTAAAAGCAAATTACTTACTTATTTACTAGAAAAAACAAAGTAAGATTACTAGATTTTACCTAAAATGTTTACTATCAGTACCAATTGCCTCACTTTATCCAAGGAACCATAGCTTGACTTCTAAGAGTAAATTTACTTGAGGTTTTTCCGTAAACTTACTTGAAATCTAAGTAAACGTACTTAAAAATAATCTGTTCACCTAACTTAAATTTTGCTTGGAAGGTAATAGGTTTCCTGACTTTTTAAGTAAACTGAACTAGTTAGAATTTGCAGTATGCCCAAAGCAATGGGTGCTATGTCCATGTTTTACAGTCTATGAATATGCTCTGACATCAGCATTGACATTAATCGGCCAAATCTCTCTCTACTTCTACTCTACCTCTACTTTGGAGTTGTGTTGTTATTGTCAACCGGGGGATTTACACTGAAATTCAACTTACTACTAGGGGTGGGAATATTTTACTCATCTCAGGATTTGATCTGATTCTGATTTTTTTGGGCTACGATTTGATTCAAAATCAATTTTTGATTCAAAATTAGGCTGCCAAACAATTAAAAATCAGAGTGATGATGACACAGCCACAAAGCAGTCTGTCTAAATTACTGGGGAAAATAACAAACTGTTAGATTTTGACATTTTTCAGTAAATATCTTTTCTAACATTGTGTTTTCTCAGATAAATAAATAAAAGACTTGAATTCCAGATGTTTTAGCAGTGAATCAGTATCAGAGTCGATTTATTGTACATATGGAAATACGAAGATCTCGCACTGAAACTTTTTAAAACTAAATCAACCAAAGCAGCTGCTGTTCAACATACCCACTGTGAAGCAATAATTAAATAACGCGTTATTATGTTATATGACGTGTACTGTCACAGCTGCCTCTTCCCTTCTCTACCTTGCTCCACTGCAGCTAACAAAACAGTGTCCAGTAGCCACTTACTGACAGCTCTGTCCCTCTGTCTGGACAGTAATGAGGAATAACTATTTTAATAATAATACTCCCACATTAAACAGACTCTGAGAGCAGTGTGACAAGTGAGGAAGCTAACATTACCCAGCAAACACAAACCGGGATTTTGACGTTGATTACCAGTTCAAAACAGATTGATATTCTATTGATAATTCATTCAGTTCTATTTAGCGATATTATTGAATATAGTAAAGTGTTTTTCTCTAAAAAAGAAAGCAAAAATGTCGTCTAGATGTAAACACAATTTAAACACATTTAATATTTCATAAAATATTATAAATATGTAACTATAAAGACTAGGACACCTCCAGAACCTCACAATATAGGTATTTCTCAATATTTATGTAAATAGATGAAACACACTTACTGCCATAACACACATGCGCAAGTAGTTTCTTGATAACGTTTTGCCCAAGACTGTTGAGTTGTTGTTACTTATGACGATACAAAAGAGCCGTTGTTGCCGCTTCCTGATTGAAAATTCCTGCATTCTCGGTAAGTGCCCTAACTGACGTTAATGTGTATATATAAACCATAAATTGCAACAATGGAGTTTAATTTTACGCTACAGAGGATGGCTGGGCTGCTCCGGTGTGCTAGCAAGATTAGCATGCTAACTTGTATCAAACCATAGATATGGTCTCAAACTTGCTGCCAGGCTAGTGTCACAGACACACAAGTTAACGACGCTATGGCAGACCACCTCAAACAGGCTGCTATAAGGACTTCTGCGCTGCTTTGAATGAAAATCCTGTGGAGGCTTTACAAACATTTGTAACCCAAGTTTCAAGGGTCATTTACGTTAAATTATTCAGGATATAGATGTCCTAGACTATTGTTTTTTCTTCTGGTTATGCAATATTTCACAATTTGGGTGACTGTAAGTTTGAATAATAAATTCAATTTTACTGTAGCTTGTCATGGTTTTCTCTGGTTTTAAAGTGGACACTGTCACGAGTATGTATGTAAATTGTAACATGCTGATGGTTGAATTAGTCCCACAGTACAAACTAATTTTACCTTTTAATTACACAGTTAATATTTTTTTATGTTTCAAGGACATTGAAATGACATTGAAAACATATCTATGTTGAAAACTCATTCAGAATTGGTTCAAAAGTGAAAGTTTTTTTAACGACTATTTGAAGACATTTATTAAACATTGAGGATCAGATCATTTTTCAGTGTAAATTCCATTAATGCTTTTAAATGCGAAATTTGGATGTAGTTTATTAGTTAAGGTCCAAAATGATGATGTCTGCAGATTAACAAGAACAATTTTTGTAATATTGCATTTACTGTTGAAATAAGGTCTATAGGTCAACGTTCATTAAACGTCTTCAAATAGACGTTAAAAACACTTTTACCCACTCGGTGGTGCAGTGCGTTAGAGCGTAAGCCATGTAGAGCAATGCTCGTGGCAGACCCCGGCTCGAATCCCGGCCGGAGCATCCTTTACCATGTCTACTACCCCTTCTCTCTCCCTTTTCCTGTCTACCAACTTTACAATAAAGGTGTCTGTGCCAAAAAAATCTTTAAAAAAAAAAAATTTTGACTTATCCCCAGTTACCACAGACGTCTTTTGAACGTCTTTTCAACCAAAAAATGTTTGCTAGCTAGCTGCTTTCCTCCTTCAGCTGAGTCACACACACATACACACATACGGATCGGTAATCATCCCGGGTTAACGCTCTTTGTTTTGGCGCTTACCACACATGCGTGTTCCTGAACCAGCTGTGTGGCGACAGAAGGATGTCCTGCATACAAAATGGAGCCAGCCTGCGGATTTGTTTTATTTTTTTTAAATCGATTTTGGGACATTTTATATCAATTCTGAATCGTAATGGATGAGAGTACTCTAACACGTTACTTTTATTGATAGGTGTTGTAACCTAACTAACTATTCTCCAAAGTAACAACACTGCCCATATTACTCCCATTATATAGATATATGCAGATCTTGAATGGATCTAAATAGGACTCCAAGTTACACCAAAATTTTATGGGTGCATAAATCAACATATTTTATATTAGAAATAAGGTCAAGGTTGCAAAAAAGTGAACTTCTCCTGTAAATGTAGTTTATATCTACTGTTGTGACTGGAGCCCACATCAGGATGTTAATGCTTAACTTTCAATGAGAGTAGTGCAGACTGTCTCCAGCACACAATGCACTACACAACCAGCCACTGCCAATAGGGTGGGTTAGGGGCTGAGAGGGTTTTGGACGTGTTGTGCCTTAGCTTGACTGAACAATAGATGGACATGGTAAGGAGAAGAAAGCTTTTTTGGCTGACTGTCTTCCTGAGAAAAAAAATATAGCTGATTTCACATGATAGATGCCAACCATTTTCTCACGGTAAAACAATGGTGTTTTCTATTATGAGAGGCAGTGGTTGCATTGATGTCCCATGTCACCTCCATTACTCATAAGCTTGCTGTATGTAATTAGGATGACTCCACAGTATGCTTTCATGATGATTTTTCATGTATTGCCTTTTGTAATTAGAGCTTAGACAACACATTGTGCTATAAGACACCAGAAACTGTGTCATTGCTTGTTGGTGGAGATTTATAGCACCTCCAAATGAAACAGTGTGTTGCTTCCCTTTAAAGGGCGGGGTCTCCTATCTTCATTGTAAAACCACAATTCTCCCCCCAGGCTTCGATAGATATAAGCATGGGGAATATAGAGCAACAGTGTATGTGGTCTAGCCACGCGTAAAATTAAAGACTCTTGTCTATGTGGCCCACATAAATCTTTAAAAGAAAGAAAGAGAGACAATGAAGATGAGGAAGGGAAGTGTGCATGATGAAACAAAAAATGGGTTGATTTGTCCGCCAATTCTGAATCGCTGAACTGTAATCAACTATACTCAACCCTGGACAACAAGAAGCACACACAGACACAAAAAAGCAAAGAAAACGACACACAGTAACATATATCAATCTAACCATAAAAATAGCTTTCAGTAATTGCCTGGCTTGGGTTTTACACAAAGATTGGTTTTAAAATGCCAAATATCATTTATCAAAGACTCCACACACCCTTACTCTATACTAAAGCTCCTGGTCCAATTCCCTCTCACTCTCATTTTGATACATGTGATGGATGCCGTCTCATCTATCATACATATACTACCAGAGTAAGAGCCAATCAGATGGTTCAGAACGTACGTGAGCACACTGCTGGAGAACATGCATACAATTTCTCACATGGTTAGAAAACAGACACATGGTCTGTGTAAGTTATTGCTTCAGGCTCGCAGGCCAGAGTGGTACTCATCTGTCTTGGTGTGACACTATCAGGCTCCCTTGCAAAATACAGAGGTGGTAAAATGGTTTTATTGCAAAATGTGACAGATACATCAGGGACAAATTTGACGTGTGCTGGTACAAGCCAAAAGGGGCACGGTGCTTTTATCTCAAATGAGTTGTCCTCAGCAGAGACCAAACCACACTGTTTATTTTAGAGTCACACATTGTGAATGTGCTAAATGTAACCTTGAAGATTTGAGCACAGTTCTCACACAGAATAACTCACCAGCCAGTCAAAGGGGATTTAACCTTAGGCAAAGTGATGCGCTATACTTACACACTTAAGACAAGGGAAGTCAGCTTGATACGTTGCCAGGGGAAAATAACAGCACAAATTATGTAAATGTGATACATTATCAAGCCATTGATCATTACTAGCCTATATCTGTTCATATTTTTGTCCCATCAAGCATGACTCTCCTTCACCCTCCTTCGACCTATCATACTGCACCATCACCTAAACTCTGAATCAGTACTCCCTGGCACATGTTCTCACCCTCAAAGACTTGGAATGAAAACGCTATTCAATATCAATCAAGATCACAGCTGTGCCACTTAACAGGCACAATAAATGACAACATTATTATTTTTTTTAATTTACCATCAAACAACTAGTCCCATCACAGCAGCTTGAGTTAGATCTTTCAGTCTGGTTTACGCTGAAAGGAACCAGCTGAACAGGGAGTGGAAGATGTATGTAATGCAGTTAAAGTAAAAGCCCAGTAAGCAGGAAATTTAAGAGGGGCCTGGGGATGATGGTATTACAGCAGACGCTGATTGTGGACAATTTGCTGAAGAAGGAAAAGATATGGAAAATATCATTGGATGCAGCAGGCCTATGGTGTGAAATACTTGAAAAGCAGGGGAAAGGGGGGAAAATGCAAGTTTAACAACCTGGTTTATTTTCATGTGGTCATTTGAAGAAGTAACACAATGTAACAGCTGTTGATTGAAGTAAACCATACTCAAAAAACAAAAATGTCATTGCAATCCAGGCAGAATTCCCCATCTATTGTCTCAGTCACTTAAGTTAACCAACACAGTCCTTATTTGCAACAATGAATCAGCCTCTCAAACAATACTGCATTTTCAAACCCCTCTGTAGTTTCCTCCATTGATAAGAAATGCTATGCTATAGTGCAGCACTGTGAGATTTATGCCCCCAGTCCTGTGATGACCTCATTGTTCATTGCCCCATAATTCAAATCTGCTCTGCTGTGTTGCATCACACTGTGTATGACTCATTTCCAAGCACCCCTTTCTCTAAACAAGCGAGGTCGCCACAGCACGCTACAGTCAACTGCACAAACAACAGAGAACACAAGAATTTCCCCACAATACAGTGGAGACTGACTTAAGATTTGCATATGCACGGCATCTTGTGCACACACAGACACACATTAAGCAGCACACTGTTTAAATGGACTGAACTGGGAAGGGGAGAGGAGGGGGTGGCTGCTATTGTAAATGATTTCCTGTGGAGACCAAAATAATCGGCAGACCATTGAGTGAGCTTCTTACAATCACTCTGGCCTTGTACATTGACTCTCCGTTCAGCTCCCTAATGGCACTGTGTGTGTCACTAAATATACAGCTGCAGGCAGTGTCTGTGTGTGTGTGTGTGTGTGTGCACTTATACATAATATGTGTCACCACACAAGCGCAAACGTGCATGCATGAGAGAGAGGTGGTAATTGACGTGTACTGCATTGATGTGTGTTTAGACGTGTTCTGTGGGAAGAAGTGCATGCGTCTGTGTGTTTCTATTCAGTGGTGACAGCTTTGAGTGGGTAACAGGGAGGTGAAGGGCACAGAGGAGAAGTGTGGACACGAGATGTGTGGACTGGAAGGTCTAGTGTTTATTTTCTTTATGAAAGCCAGTTAACTGAGTGTATGAAAGATTTTAAAAGAACAATAGGCTGTGGACACAGTACCTAATATAAAAAAGCTGCTGCTCAAACATGTAGTTTAGAGACAAGTCGATTGCTAGTGATATTGTAATTTATAGAGCAGAGCAGAATTACCTTTGATGTGAACACAATAGTTAAGACTTTTTTGCTCAGACTTTGAGTTTCAACATTTAGGAGGTTATTATGCACAGCATGGTTTTGTACATGATTTCATACAAAATATATGGACAGTTTAAAAAATCAATAATATTACATATTATATATCTTCCTCTGCTTGTTACTGAAAACCTGTGTTAAAATGACAAACATACGTTTTCACAGCCTCCCTCACCCCACTTCAGAATGGTATTATAATAACCACTGTCTTCAATTTATCCACTGCTCTTCAAAACACTATTACAAGGTGTTTTGTTACCAATATAAGCACAATAAATAGAATGACAACATAAAAGCAGGGCATTAAATAATTCAGGGACACCTGAGAAACAGATAAAAGGCTGAATCTGCTCAGCTGGTCAAAGCAAAATTAATAAAAAAAAAAAAAAAGTCTTTAAAAAAAACATTATTGTGAGATGTGACTTTGATTTGAACCACCTAAATCCCCTTAGATTGATCACCTCAAGCCAAAGCACAAAGCCAGCAAGCCAGTACCACATGTTTATTGTTGTTGATTTAAGGACTGTGGAGGATTTATAAATAATGAATTAATATTCATTATTTTAAGTATGTTTTAAAGTAGTAAGATATACAATAAAAATGCAGCCTGGGTATACTGATGCTTCCTTGCACACAGTTTCATTTTGCTCTGCAAGTCAGTCTGGACCCAATTTTCACCTCACTGTGGGAGCCAATCAGAGAACATGGGAGAGGGCAGCAAGACGATGACGACACACAGAAGCTAAAAACATGTCTGTAGAGTGTGCATAAATACCTTCTATCCTCATGTTTATCTTGCACAAACAGCAATAGTCGTTGCACACTGTTATATCTCTGACCTATTGTTTTATTCCTCGTCATATTTCTGTCACTGTATATACGTCATCAGGTACTGTGTGTTTGATACAATTAGCTATAAGCTACATACAGATGCATTTGATAGACATTCGTAGCGGCTCTGGGCTTTCATAAACCACGCCTCAAATACAAAAAAATGAATGGGGGGTTCCCAGACCAAATCTCAGTCTACATTGAGATGAGGTCTGGTGTTAGCCAGGCTAGAAAATATGTTGAAGTCAAAGCTGTTTTCACATAAACACATTTTTAATATCCAATGGTTATCAGAATGGATTTTCACTGATTGATTTCTCAATCATTTTTATCCATGTTATCACAAGCTAAGGTTCTTAGGCTTGTTTAATTAAGCTGTTCCAAGACTTTGATTAAAAACAAGATGCAATCAAATCAAAACAAGTTTTTACCTATAGCTTTGCTTTCACTATTAATATTAGTAATAGTAACAGTAATATTTTCATTATCGATAAATCTGTAGATTTTGCCTTCAATGGATTGATAAACCTGGTCTATGAAATGTCAGAAAATGCCATCATGGTTTCTAAAAGCTTTAAGTGACATTTTTTAAGGGCTTTAAAGCCCAAAAATATTCACTTTACCAGCACATTAGCTGAGCAGTAAAATCTCAGAATTAAGAAGCTGCAACTATGTAATGTTTTGTATTGTTTCTGGAAAATGGCATAAATTATTAATCAATATCAAAATAGCAGCTAATTCATTTTCTGATGATCAATTTATTAACTAATTGTTTTAGTTTTGCTTATTAGAGCTTCAATGAACTTCAATATCAGCAGCTGAGCCAGCATCACAGCACTGCAGATGTTGAGTAGTATGATTCCATTGTACTGATAAACAATATGCAATTACAACATGTATCACTTTCAGTACTAGATACAAAGGGCAGTTAACAACAGCATGAACAGCCAGGCCAAAACTGTACATTTGCTCCAATCGGCCCAAAAATTCAGACAGATAATAGGATGTGGTGGTTCAAGCAGAAAGCCCTCCAACAGTTCCATATTTAGGCAGAGTAAGACATCTATCTCTGGAGGGCTATTCCTGTCAAGGCCATAGGCACAATGAGTCAGTGAATGCCCTGAAATCTGACAGCCAGTCATCTACTACTGGTTTTCCCTTTTTTCCAAGCACCTATCTAATCAGGTAGCAAAGAAACGCCATATTCTTCTTGCATGGAATGAAGCCCTAATAGGGTTAAATGATATCGGAGGCGAGTTTCACACATTAAGAGAGGTGAACTGAGCTGATAGCTCCAGTCAGTGGTGAAAAATGTGAGGAGTTGGGGCTAGTCTTTAAGGGAAGGAAAGGGTAGGAGGAAGGATATGTTAACACATGACCGAGTTCTTTAGGTGGATGAGGAAGATGGGCATGGATCTGGCCTCATTATTTCAATATGGGAGAGAGATGTCGTCTGGTGCAGGGAGAAAAAAGAAAAGCTTTTGAATTAGGTTAAACTTTGCACACAAAGTGGGGTTGAGACTAGGAATGTGAATCATCATCGCATTAGGAAATAAAGCACTGAAATTTAACAGCTTTGCTTTCATTGAAACTTAATATTATTATTGCAGTATTAAGATTTGTTGTTCTTTCACAGTTTAAGCCACTAGACTGACAGTTTATGTATGCAGGAAGGTTGGTTGTCTCTGTGAGCACAATAAATACTACCTTCTGTTTATCTACAAAGTTCTCTGACACAGACCCTTACCTCGGCATGCATAAATTAACTAAATAGAGGATTGGATCCAGGGAAACTGCAAATTCTTTAGGAAAAGCTTGTTAAAATGGTTATGGGGAAATCAGCCCTTAGGTTCTGTGTGCCCATTAAGCAGAATTAATTGCAGAAGTGTTGAAGTTGGGCTCTCTAATAACCTTTGACGATGGAAATAGACTCTCCAGTAACAAGTATAGTTACACTTGTTACAACACTGATTATTCGCCTGCTCGTCTTAATATTCAAGCTTGTATGTCTGTTATTGTCTGTCAGCAATAGGTCACGTTTACTGCCAAGGTTTATTTTCATTATCTGGAGGTTTTGATATGAGCATGAGATGTTTAACACATGATCCCTTATTCAAATCAAAGGCTGCTTCCATTACAGGGATGGATATTGTTATCGGAGCCACCCAAAACTAAGCCAAATACATTAACTACTTTAAACAAAGAAAGTCAGCCATCAGTCAATGAAGCAGAACAATCCGAATTAGCACAACCATCCTAATTTGCACTCTGTTGTACCCCGGCAAGGAGCTTTGTCTTTCTTGTGCATCATAACAAGGGAAATGAATCAGTGACCTAATTAAAGGAGGACAGACAGACCAACAGTCAGCAGATTGCTTGATTGCTGCTGTTGCATATTATACAGCTTCAGGTGGTCCGACAACATCGGCGCTGTCATCAGGGTGCAGAACGTGACCCAAGATGCTCTTTGACATGCCTAGCATTCACGGTGTGATGTCTGACAAACAGCCTGTGGCTCTCTCTGGAGAGGCTATTCAAGCCTGTCAGAAAAGTAAACTGAAAAACATTGACTGTAGCTTGTGTAAGTTTGGACAGGAAAACACAAATACAATTGAAGCTACATGTTTCTCCTCTGTTTTGGAACAAATAACTTGTCAGACAACCAAGGATAGCAGGATTTAGACAGGAAAATATTTTCGAGGCTACATCTCCCTAATATTTAAAACAAGTAATCAATCAATAAACTGTAGGATCACTTAGACGACAACAGATGCACTGATGACAGGTGATTTAGTGATATTTATCTCATCCAACATTAATACTCTCCTTGGAGGAAGGATTGTGCTTTAACAGATGCTGGGAAAAATGGCAGCCAAGCAAATCTATGTAAAATTGTATACAGCAAAGATATACACGACTGACTACACTGACCATTTCCCCACCTGCTCCATGCACACCTTGGAGATACTTTTGCTTAACTGCAGCAATGACAGATGAGTCAACATACTGTCAGACACTCCAACCTATGGAGCCTGCATCCACCCTCAGTAACACAGTGAACGGAGAAATGCACAAAGAGTTTGCACACATGTCTTTGCTGACAGCCATTTGGATGATGGTTGTAGAGTGCCAGAGAGTGGAAAGGGCCAATCTACAGCCACCCAGGCAGACTCACACAACAAATGACTACTGAGGGTCAAATCTAAGAGTGTGCTTTGATTGTCAGTTATTATTTCTAAGGCAGACCACTTAAGGAGGTCCCAGTTAAGGAGGCATAAAAGGCTCATGTGGTTATTTGTTTTATTGCTGATGACAAAGAGTACACTGTGAATTTATAGTTACATAAACCTGCAGATTAATCTTCAGTTTAGGTCAAGATCAAGCAGATGTGCAACCTTCAATAGTTTTCAGTAGCACGTCAAGGTCATTTGCAAACCCTGAATGCCTTTTCTGTAAATAAGAGCCATATAGCTTCCACTCGTGAATCCGCATGATTGACGTATGCTGGGGTGCACTGGCCTTCTGGATACTCCTTTTCTTGCAGAGTGGCTGGATTTACTCTGGATTTTAGACTGCGGCTGACAAAACAGCACAACCCCAAACAAGCTAACTGCATTCCAATATATTCAGATGACAGCCTCATAAAACAAGAGGGAAAAAAACTGAGGTGAACACTTAGTCTATCTGTCATCCGTCATGCCAGAGCATGTGATGATTTGTCATTGCACCCTGCAGTGAAGCACACACATGCGACTACAGAATCATAATTTTGTGTACATCCTTTACGAATAGCCGCCATGGTGTAATGTGATTGAATTGATTACTTGCTGGAGAGGTAATAGGTATCATTGCTTATTAGCGACGTCTCGCATCCGAGCGACGCCCATGCAGCCGCAAGCCGCCGGAGCATTATCTGCACAAATACGGGAACTATATTACATTTCACATCGTTCGTCCATTCGGACCATTTTCCGCGCCCTTTAAAATACAATATAATCGCAGGCCACATTCCCATGGGCATCCGTGAGAAACAAAGTCAGTGCTGCCGTATAGCTTTCAGAGCAGGTCAGTGACAGATACAGGTTGACTTATAGCCAAGAGGTTCGACATTCACCAGAAAAAGAAACATCATTTGTGAAGGAATATAGAGAATATCCTTACCGTATCACCAGTCGCAGCGATGTAGGCGCATATAAGCTAAACACATCCAGCGCAGAGTCAGAAACAACCTTTTCCGCGCTCTTTCATATAGTCCCCAGTACGCAGATCTTGGATAGAAATATATCTTTCCAGTCGATAAATAATGCCAGTGCTTGGCGCCTCGACTCCGTCTCTGTGGTAATTCTTTCTTCACAAAAACCGATGAGGGCAAATCTTAAAAGCGGTTCAGAATAAAGCTGAGGATGTAATAAACAAATAGATGCGTGCTTAGTATCCCGATCAGCGCTCACACAAGAGGATGTATCTCGTCCAGCCAAACGCTCTAAGTCCAGTGGAGTGGTGGAGGAGGATAGAGGCGTATCTCTGTCCCTATCCGTCTGTCTGTATCCCCTTCCTCCCTCCCTCCCGTTCGCTCTCTTTATCTTTCCCGGTGCCTTTATGTTCTTACTGACTTGTGCTGAAGACACCAGGCGCAGAGCTCAGTGGAGCAGAGGACCGTGGTCGACAGAGAGAGAGAGAGGGGTCAGAAATGACAAACCAATTTGGAGGCGCGGTGGATGCTCGCTTGATCAGAGCGCAGCCCCGGCGAGAGGAGCGTTGCGTTGCAGGCGGGCGGGGAGCCGAGGGTGGGTGGANGAGAGAGAGAGAGAGAGAGAGAGAGAGAGAGAGAGAGAGAGAGAGCGGCGGAGGGAGGTGGGGGGCGTGATGATTCCTGCCTGGGGGATGCAGAGAGAGAAAAGAGGGAGAGATGAAGTGGGGTGTCTGGTGGAAAACATGGAAATGGATCTGGCTCCCAAATCTCTGGACTTAGGGCTCCACCTGCCGTGTGAATACACACAGGGGTCCCAAACTTTTTTAAGGCAAGGAAGCCGAACATAGACTAGATTGGACTCACCCCCATCCCCCACTCGACTAAGTCTAAAAATATGTTTTTTGTCATTAGATTTGACTCAGTGGATGACTTCATAATTGAAGCCTTCCTATGTTTTGTGCATAGTCTATCTACAACACTTCTCACAAGTGTTGTAGATAGACTATGCACAAAATATGGTCACACCGTCAACTAGGCCTAAAATAGAGGGATACAAGTGAAGTCACGGTCCTGAGTTGTGTTACTTAGGATCTCTTGAAGCCCGTTAAAATGACTGTTTCTGGGTTACGGGATCCTAGTTTTGGTTTTCTTTTAAAGCCAGAAATCAAATGTGGGGCGTAGATAATCTGAAGCGGTTTGCCCGATAGGCGTTTATTGGATAAACTTAAAGACTGAAGTGATGACAAATCCGGACAAGCAAAAATATGCATCAAAAATGGGCTTCAATATAAGTAAACCATTCGCAATTGAATTGAAAACACTAAAAACAAAACATCCCCTGGGTCAATTAACCAACAAATAAACGCTCAGTGACTAACGCTTTATATTTCACCTATGAAAACGTGAATTTCAAATAAGCTAGGCCTATGTTTTGTTTTTTGTTTTTGTTCTTAAGAGAAGGAAAATTGTAGCTTATTAAATAGGCTAGTGAAATTTGAAAGTCAATGTTGCTGCAATTTGGGCTTTTGTCTAGTGACAGTAGTGGGAACACTAAATTATAATTTTAATTTAGATTTACTATAGCTAATTATACACCTTTAACAAGCATATAGAGGTAATTATGTCTACAAGGACTGTGTCTAAGAGTTTCATATTTGGCTTAGGCAGTGATATTCGCAGGCATTATTTTCGGTGTCCCACTGAAATGCATTTACAGGATTACTGTAGGCTACTTCTTTTTCATTAGGCCCACATAGGGATGAGCCTTGTGTGCCTGAAGATCAGAGGGTGACATGCGCACTGCGGGGAGCACTCACAAGCCGCGGACACAATGCTGGAAAATAAAAACGCTCAGCTTGCTTTTTGATATCTTGCCGTCTCCCAATAAGCTGTTATGACTTGTTCCATCGCGCAAAGTGTTATCCTTGCTTTTCTCGACTGTAAACAAAAAAAAATCTCCCTCGGACTGGAGGAGTCGGCGGATGAGGTGCGCTTAGAGCTCAGTGGGGACCTGTTGATAGCCCTCCGGCGCCGCAATGAAGGTGAGATGGGGCTTTCTGCAACCAGCGACTCCGGACTGATGACCGTCTGTTCGTCACAGTAATAGCTGTAAATGTGCTCCGGTCATTTTTTTTAAAAAAGAAATTAACAGTTTGTTATCCAAAATACGTGTCAAATTAGTAACTAATGGGTCTAGTTAATTGCTGTAAATCATCAGCTGTCATTTATTTATTTTTTATTCGGAAGCAGTCTGTGTTGCTTTAACACCGACAGGAATAAGACAGGAATATAGATTTCATTAGGCTAACTGTGAAGGGCATATAAGTAGGTACCACGATACCCCTCGTGCCTATCAGTGGCGCCTAATTAGATTTTAGATGGGACGTTGTCATTTCCAGCCCGTCGTTTTGCAAATCAAATCATGTCAATGGTATGATGCTTTGAAGCTATACAGGCTTCCCCTCAAGTCAGATTGGTCGGGAGGCCATGTGTCGCTGTTAATTACCATCAGTGGTTGATAAAGCCTTTTGGAGGAGATTTAAATCCTGCTAAAGAGCATTAGTTGACAAGCAAGGCGCTTGCAAGCATGGCACAGGCCCTGGAGGAGAGGATGTCGAGGTAAAATGATACATGCTGTAGAGATGTAAAATAAATATTGGTTCATTAATTAGTCATTTGCTCATGTGGAGTGAAGGCAATCAATGTTTTTTTTTTTTTTTCTGTAGAAATATTTTATTTAAGACAAAAAACAAATATCTTCAAGGAGAAATCTTAACTTGGCAATTTCATTCCTCAAATATACTGTCAACTCCCACAAAAAAAGAAAAACAAAATGGAAAAAAAGTCTGTGCACAAGGTCATGTTAAAGCGGAAACCTTTTGTTTTTGTTGCTGTTACAGGTGCCAAACAAAGAAGAATGATGTTAAACTGAGACAGAAAGTCATAAGGACGCAATTCATTTGAACAATCTGGCAGGCTGTGATGGAAATCATGGGTAAGTGTATTCAGTTGCTTGCAGATGTAGAGTAGTGCACTGTTTTAAGCCATACATCTTCCAATAGCAGTTCAGTAAGGTTGCCCCACCACAGTCATCATCAGAGGTTTACAATGAAGCTGTCAAGCATGGCTGCAGCAGCCAGACAGAAGGGAACACTTACATGCGCAGGTGGCACAGGACTCACAGTCTGGTCGGTAGTCAAAACTTTGTGGTGAGGAGTTTACAGGGTCTTAACCCTCTGCCACATGTAATTACTGCAAGCGAGGCTTGTGCTCATTAGCTGCTGCTATGCCAAATAAACAAGGGCAGTATGACTTGATGCAAAATTTCAGGTTTCCCCCTTTTTTAAGAATGCATAACACTCTATCTTGTAACCCCTTTCAACCCTCCTATAAAGAAAAATTTTCTTTAGGTTTTATCTTCAAACAACTGTCTTGTTCCATGGATGTATAGTATATATATATAGTAGTATAGTAGTATAGTATAAGCAATGCAAAGCAGTATAAGCTTAAGTTAAGTGCCTGTGGACTCATATTAGCTAACTGTTAGCCTCATAATATATCTGCCTATAACTTTTTTTGGCCAAATATAGATATTAGCCTAAATCTATTTCCTAAAACTGCTGCATCACCTTGCATAATTTTCTATGTAAAACTGAAAAAATGAGTTAGGCAGATATGCTGCGAGGCTAACAAAACACTTGTTGAATATTTATTATCAAATCAGTGCTGACAGAAGATGTAAAAAAAACAAGTATTGTATTTGACTAAAGCCACTATGCAAGTTTTGAGTAAACTCCTTCATTTTACCACCAGAACCTGTTAAATATTGACATTACATGGCTTATTATTAAGAGTATGGGTTTGTATTAATGTCACATAGCAGCTGTAGGGGCTAATGTAAAGCCAGCCTAGAGAAATCCTACTTCTGAATAATACTGATACACAATTTCTCTGCAGATACTCAGTGTGCCTTGGAAGCTGTGGAGCGGCTACAAGCCAAACTGAAGGAGAGAGGGGAGGCCCCCACACAGGAGAAACTCTCCCTGCTAAAGACTGTCCTGCAGAGTCCCCTGTTCCATCATATACTCAGCTTACAGCAAGCTCAGCAGAGGCCCCCAGCAAAGGTACAGAACGGACATGATTTTGTGGGTGTTTGGTGTATATTGAATGGTGGGGAGGTATCTGGAATCATTCCCGAAATACTGAATGCAGGAACCAAACTGGATGAGTAATCAGCTTACCTAAGCTTACCACTAAAGCCCCAAGAAAGAGAGAGAGAAGGAGCAAGCAATAGAGAGAGAAGGGAAGGAGGAAATAGCTATATATCATGTTGAGGAGTTTGTTTGTTTATGACACCATCAAGGGATTTAACTCATTTGTCAGTGGTAATCATCGTGGCTTGGGTCAGTAATTACCTGTTGTGGTGTACTGTAATAGGCTAACCCTATAAGCCCAAGTCTTTACACTAACAAGCACATACACATCCACATTATTACATTAGCCTGTTAGCATCTCTGCATTCCAGGAAACATGACACTGGATAATTTCCAATGTTTCTGGATTTTTATCAGGATTGACATTGACACATTTTTAGTTAGTTCAAGTTTTGTTTCTTACAAAAAATATAGGTTTTTATGTCTTGTGCAAGACAATGCAGTGTGAAGTTGCTCATTACTATATTTTTAGTACTCCAACAGGTCTGACAGTATAGCTGACTATAAATCTGAAATACGCATCTATTGAAACTCCCATAACAACTTAAAAACAACAGGAAACCTATAAGACAAAAAGAAAAAGTTTTGGGTTATGTGACATTAAACAAAACCTTTATCTCAGATCCTTGTGTTCCTTCTCTTCCATCTTCCTCCTCTTTTCTCAATTTTAAACTTTATTTCCTTTTGTATTTCCCATCACTACCTCACCCTCATCCTGTTCCTCTCTGTCTCCATATCTCCTTTCTTAAATTAATGTTCACACCATCTCCCTCTTCCATTTCTTTCCAAATCTTTTGCTTCCTTCCCTTGCATCCTTCAATCCTTCCCATATGTATCTATTCTCTTTCTATCACACCCAATCCATCCTCTCTATTTAATCCTCTGCCCTCTTCTTTTCACCCCTCCATTTATTTTCTATTCATCCCTCCCCTGTGGCTCTCAGTCCTACCAGGCGAAGGGCATTTCCAAATCTGTGTCCATGAACTGTGGTCCATGCAAGGGCATGGCGCTGGAACTGAAGACGCTGAGTCACAGCGACTCCTACACATGGGCCATGGAGAACCGAAGGCCCAGCACAGCCAGATCCTTCCACAAGAGTGGAAGCATCTCCTCTTTGGGCTCACAGGAGCTGCCCTTTACTGACATCTTCTCAGACAATTGTATTCACACTGAATCTCAGGTACCTAAAATATCCATCATAAACAAAGTTATGTTCAGTTATAGGAAGCAACTTATCCATACACCAACTGAATATATAGTATTTTATATTGTAAAATGCAACACATCACCATTCAAAATGTCACATTTCACACTGAGTATATCACATTACATTATAAAACTCAAGCACTGTAAGATATTACATCTTCTCAGAGTTTCATGTGGTCGTAAGAGGCTGCTTAGCTCACCCAATGTGATATCAGGTTTGCTTTTGTTTTACACATGACATTTATTTTTTAGTACTGCACTCCCCCTCGAATACCCCGATCCATGTCAATGGGGAGAAACCTGTCGGCTATTGCTCATGAGGTACTATTAGCTCACATGTGAGGTGTTACTGTAGAACTGCTAAATGTGTGTGCGTGGATGTAGATAGTAAAGGAAATCAAACATGTTTTGCCCTCCCTGTCATGTTCACTTTTTCTTTGAACAATTTAATTAGAATATCAGAGTAAAAAAATGGTGTGTCAAATAATCAGTCAGTTGATGCCCAGAAGATAAATCTGCAACTATTTTGATAATCGAGTAATCATTTTAATGTTTTTTATTTATGGGAATAAAAATTCATTTTTATGGAAGAATGATGCAAAAATTTGCTCATTCAGCTTCCAAATGTGAAAATTTTAAACTTTCATGTGTTATACATTACTGTAATCTGAGTATCTTTTGGACAAACATTTTTCTCATTTTTCTGACATTTTATAGGCAAAGTGACTAATCGAGAAAATAATCAGCAGATTAATCAAATTGTCTATGAGATAGATTATCTCTGTCTTCCCTTGTCTGTCTTCCTCCTTCTTGCTGTAATGTCTTGTTGTGCCAGAGGCGTCATGTGGAGATGATAGAGCTGATCAATGATGGGAAGGGTCTCGGCTTTGGCATCATAGGAGGGCGCAGCACAGGAGTCATGGTCAAGACCATCCTTCCAGGAGGAGCTGCTGGACGGGTAAATCGAGCTGCCAGTAATTCTCACAATCAAACTTTAATCAGCCAGTTAACTGTAGTTATAGTTAACTATAACTGCAGTTCAGTATTTTGAGAATGCGCTTATGTGCTTTCTTGACAAAATTTACATGAGATCGATACCAATTTCGTATTTAACCTAAAAGCTACAAAATCAACTAGAAATGAACTACATCTAGTGTGCTTGCATGATTTTTTTGTTGTCTTGTATCTTAGGATAAACGCCTGCGTAGCGGGGATCAAATCCTTCGCATTGGAGATACAGATCTGGCTGGCATGAACAGCGAGCAAGTGGCACAGGTGATAGATCCATTTGTAAATATTTACAAAGTAAGACAATGAGTGATTTTTTTCTCTTTAACTCTTAGATGATATATAATAATGATAATCATGTATGTAATCAATGTTAAAAAAACTGCTAAAACCAGCATAGCAGCCTCATCTCATTGTGTGGTTGTGCAGTACAGTATGGAATCCTGTCTTCCAGGACAACTGTCTAAATTAAATTTAAATTAAATTTATGTTATTTATTTATTCATTGTCACACACAATCTCATTTCATCCTTTCACAAATGACCACCTGGCCCAGGTGCTGCGAAATGCTGGCAGCAAGGTGAAACTGCTCATCGCTAGGGATATTACCAAGGACAACCACCTTTCCTCTCCTGTCCTCAGCCAGGGCAGCTTGGATGACAAGGTGTGTGTGCATGTGTGCATATTTGTGACTGTGTGAGAATAGCAGTTCATATTTCACCATGTTTTGTGTGAATGTCCAATCAGTGTTGATGCTAAATGTAGTCAATTAAAGCAATAAATTCAGTGTGTGCTATATGGACTGGGAAAGTTGAGTGTCCCTCTGGTAGAGTTGTACCACCACACTCAAAGTCATTGCAGCAGAGTCTTAGCAAATCTTCTGCTGCATACACTATACAGCAGAAGAGTCAGCTAAAACAGTGTAAAATGTATCCATATCCATATAATATCTGCTCTCATATTCCGAGATGCCATTTTTGCTGTTGGAAACATAGCTAGTTTGTAATACAAGTGAAGAAAACAAGAACAGCATCTAGAGCACGTCTGCTGGCTACCCAGAGGCAGAGACTAGAAATTCAAGCTGTTATAGCCTGTAGTTCTTCCTTACCCTCAACTGCATCACTGTGCACATCAAATGACTGTGCTGGTGTTGGAAGAACAACAGATTTTACATCCCCAGAGACATGAAGAACATTGGCCACAACTGCAGATGTTTTTGGTGCTGGCAGAGCACATATGAGATCTGAAGAAGGCACTATGGCCGAAACGTGATCACCAACTTTAAATAAAACATCTTTTGAAGTGTGCAGCACCTTTTTTCCTTTTTTAAGGTTGAAAAACATTCCCATGGTCCTGTCAATGAAGTGTTTTAGTTGTAAATAATTTGCTAATGATATGTGACATGTTTGACAATTTTGAATCCACAAAGATTTCCGTTTTTTTTTTTCTTTCTGTCCTTTTGTGCAGCTCAATGACTTGAACGACAAACACGAGTTCAGTGTGCAGTTCACTAAAAACAGCCGCGGCCTGGGATTTACTATTTCTAGCTACATAGGTGACCTAAACTCAGGTAATATTATCTACTGTAAGCTGGTAAACATATTGACATCTCAATTAAGGATTACTGCTCCAATCTAAGTTGATGGAAAAATTAATAATAAATGAACGTTATCTGTATTATGCAAGCCAATAATGATGCTGTGTGTTGAGCTGGCAAAGAAAAAAAATCAATGCTAATGTTTTGGGGTTTTTTTCATCCTCCTCTCCTCAGTGTACAGTGCTGGTGTTTTAGTAAAGAGCATAGTGAAAGGCAGCACTGTCGATCAAGATGGATGCATCCACCTCGGAGACATCATCCTGTCTGTGAGTTCTAGTAAAAACACAACAGATGGCTTTTTTTATTGTGCTCTCTAAAGACAAATACCTTGTTGTCTCAAATATATTCTCCGCTAAATCTTAACGATTTCAACATCTCAAAATCTGCACAGTTTGCAACTTTTTAGTAGTTCCATACACTCCAATTAGGGTATTTTTTAGCTGATGAAGGGGAATTCTGCTAGTTTTACTTTTACCCCTATCCATCTTTTCATCATTTTGCTATGTTTTCCATCTTGCTCTTTTTTTACCTTTTATTTGTATCGATTTATTTTTACCTTACAAATTAGTTTACCTTTGCTTATTGTCTCTCTGGCCCATCCACATAAATGCTTCTTCTATCTCTGTCATACCTGTGCCTACTTTCTGATTCTTCTCTCTCACTCTTAAGTTATGCTTTTTTGTAATCTGGACCTTATTTATAGTATAAAATACAGGACAATGCCTGTCCCTGTCCATTGTCCATGCCCGTATACAGAAAAAAAATAGAACTTCTCCTTTGCAAAAAATAGAATTTCTCCTTTAAAGATCCCATGCAACACCTATTTCATTAATTTTGTGTTAATTCCTGATGTCCACTAATCGAGTTTGTATCATTATTTGGGCTGGAAATGCCTCAGACTGCTTGTTTCATGTCATCCTAGTGCCATATGAAAAGCCTGGTGGAGAAGGTGGCTGCTTGTCTCATTAAAATTCAGTATGTAAATTAGCTTTGTTCTGATTGGATTGGAAAAGCTGTCAGTGCCAGTTTGGATTACTTTCAAGAATTTTTCCTACATTTATGACCCGAGTTTGGAGAACACAATCTGCTACCAACTCGTTTTAACACGAACGTTGCAAAATGGCAATATTAGCCACGGTGCCAGCACGAGCGTGTCGGTCTGCCATCAGCTGCGTTAACAACCAAGCTCCACTAAGGTGGGCGTGACTATGAAAAATAAGTGACACGTCTACGTAACGCTGTCATGTATTTCAGATAAGAGGCGTTTTCTGCGCCTCTTGTCTATCACTGTATGCTGCATGCATCAGACAAGCTGTGCAGCTTTCAAACCTACCATACTAAAAAACACATACCTATCTTATTTTGGAAAACCCCCCAGAAAAAACGGTTTTTAATTGCATGGGCTCTTCAATCTCTTTTCCCTCCCTCAGGTTGATGGAGTGAGCTTGCAGGGATGTAGTGAGCAACGTGCAATGGAAGTGCTGAGAAGGACAGGTCCCCTGGTCAGACTGAAGTTGTTGAGGAAAGCCGTCCGTCTGAGCCACATCTTGCCCCCGGCCCCTCCACTGCAGCCTCTCCGACACTCTCACAGTTTCAATGAGGGCAATCCCTACAAAGTGGGCCTCAACAAGATTCAGGAGACAGGTGCATTGTGCTCGAAAATGTGGAACATATTGGATGAGGCCTATCATAAGGGCATCAGTTTTGACATGAAAAATGTCAATAATGGGCCATCTCTCAAATGCTTGATGTGAAATTGTATACATTATTTATTATTTAACTTAAATGGGTTTTTGTGTATGTTTGTTTGGCTCTGCACTCAAACGTGTTTCCACATCTCCCAGGAATCTGCTCACTGCGTGAAATCTCCCGGAGAGCAGCATATGCCAACAGACGACCCCGAAATGATTCCAGAAACGGTAAGCTCCCCTTTCCCATAATGCACCACAGTCTGGAAGTGGATCATGGGACTTAGTCTGATATGCTGAGTGGGCTCAGGGAACAGCAATGTGGCAGCGAAGCATGCTCTTTGATGGGATTCTATTTATAGTGTTGTGCAATCATGTGTTTATCCAACTCATTCAGCTCATTCCAGATGATTTGTCTCTCACCTCGCCTGGATATATGGCTTTATTTAGACAAGGATTTTTTGGGCTTGATTAGAAAGCACAGCCAAATAAGCCCTGATTGCTGTGAGGCTTTAATAGATGAACAAGAAAACATTTGTTTGCCAAGAAATCAGATGGTGGGTGTGAATACACATGCCTGTATGCCAGTATGTGTGTGTGTGTGTGTGTGTGTGTGTGTGTGTGTGTGTGTGTGTGTGTGTGTGTGTGTGTGTGTGTGTGTGTGTGTGTGTGTGTGTGTGTGTGTGTGTGTGGTGACATTCTGCTTTGCCAAGGGAGAATTATGCTGTCTTCTTGCTATAAAATGGAAGAGGTGATGTATTCACATAGATCTTATTCTCTGTTGATTGAATTATGTAGGGCTAGGGCAGTGTTACTGGAGTGCTTAGTGTGTGCATGTTTGTGTTTGGGCTCAGTGCTTATGTGATATGAGGCTAAGATTTCTAAGTATGTGTGCACACAGGAGAGAAACTGACGCCAGATGAGGAGGAAGACCTGAGGAGGAGGTGGCAGCATGCAGTTGGACCCCGATATGAAGTTATTGTATGTCTCTTTGTAGTAAAGAAATATACTGCATTCATACATTAATGAAACAATACATGTCTTATTAATATCCCTTTTACATGACTACATGTAATTACCAATGTAATGAAAAACCTTTTTTCCTTCACAGACTGACAGTTACACATCTCCTATATGGTTCTCTTACCCATCAAACTACTAGCAGCAAATCTGCTGCTATATTTCCTGTCTTTAAAATTGCTCAATTTTTCCATCACTCTTAGGTCTGTCAGCTGCAGCGTTTCAGTGAGACAAGTGGTCTGGGCATCAGTCTAGAGGCTCGGGCAGGACATCACTACCTGTGCTCTGTCTTACCTGAAGGGCCTGTTGGTCAAAGCAACAAGATTTTCAATGGGGACCAAATAATGGAGGTAACTGTCTGCTACCATAAATCATATCAGCCAGCTGTTCCGCAGCTCATCCTTTAGTCATCTAAATATAGTTAGGAGAGCATGTAAATTAATATATTAATAAATCTGGTAGGATGGATTATTTTGCCACATCTGTGGGATACGCAATTGGATGACTAATGAAAAAACCTCTGTCATCGACATATCACAGCAGTGCAGTTTCTGACATGTATCTGTCTTTCATTCAAACAGTTAGCAGTGACAGCAATTAGGGGTCTTAGAGCAGCAACTGTACAAATCTCGAGTGCGAGGCTTATCGCACACTAAAGACATTTGTATGTATATCTGATAAACATTAATTAGAAGGCCATTTATTTTTCTTTAAACCTGTATAAATCTGTTTTTGACCACTTGTAGGTGGCACCATACAGTTTTTTAAGTATGCTTAAGCACAATTTTGAAAAATAAGGCTGTTACCATATAACACACACTCATCAAATAGCCTTTATAACCTTAACCCTCATTTTGAACCAGAAACACACCACTGTGCTTAACCTAAAACACTTTATGCAATTCTACTTCTTGGTGATTTCAGCATTATTGCAAATGGCATACACAGAGAAAAAAAACAACAAACTACAGCTTTATGATAAGACATTTCAGAAATGCAGAAATTTAGGCTATGTATGCAACACAAAGATTCACAACATGTCAGCTTTCAGGTATACAGTATTCAGTAGAATTTTAGTGTTCAAACAGCAAAGTACAGTACTCTGGCTTCAGGTCTTTCTTCTCTTCTACCTCCATATCCTCTACCTCCACCATGGCCTCTTTCTCTACCACCTCGTCCCTCTCTCTGCTTCCACATTGGTCTAGGACAGATGAACTCACCTTCTGCATTTTGATCATGATTGGCTCTGTGTGTACTGTGTGCAAGTGTGTTTCATGATTTGCAAATTTATGTGAGTATTGTTTTGCAAAAAATGTGAGACTGCCATTGTCCTTTCTACTTGAGTGTCAGGTATTGCTTTTTTGAGTGAAACCTTTGATTTTTGTGTTTAAGCAAACTAAAAAAACGGTAAGATGTAATCATATCAGTGACAGATTATTAAGTTAATATGGCAAACATTTTAGTAAGAAATTAACATCATCAAGAAGTTCATGCAACCACACTCCTCACTTATGACAAACTGTCAATGTGATAAACTCTTGGAAAATCTATGTTACAGCATCTTAGCTTGCAGTACAGAAAATACTACAGACCAGCTCATGTTTCTCCTGTCTTTCAGTGTATCATATCCGTGTCTCTCTGCAATGCTTTGATCTCCCCCAGGTGACACTAGTGTGACAAAGTCTGCTTTTTAAAAATGAATCTCACTTAGCTTAAAAGGTTCTTGTCACTTTCAACCTTAAGTGTGTTTGCTCTGAGTGGATGTTCTGTGTCCACAAATTGTTACTTGATACCCAAAAATGAAATATTGCTTCACAATATAATTTTTAGAACTGTCTAGTCATGAACACAAATACACACGCAAACTTGTAATAATCTCTAACACTCTAAATATTATTTTAATGTTAAAAAGGATCACTTACTGTATCTTTACCCCTTCACAGATAGCACAGGTGTTTTCCAAAGCTTAAAATCTGACTCAGCAAATCACTGACCCTAGGATTATATATTTTAAAAACTGTATGTATCTTCTTGGCAGGTGAATGGGATCCCTCTCATTGGAGAGACACACAGGGAGGTCGTCAATATTTTGAAGGAGCAGCCGATGTGTATATGCCTGGTGTGCTCTCGCATTATACCCCCTGCGATTCCTGACAGTGATGATGAGGAGGACGATGATGCCCGTCTCACTCTGAAAGAGCTGCTGGCTGAGTTCAATGACAAGGTGAACATATGCATCAGTGATCAGATGAGCTACAGAGGGAAGGATGAATGGAGGGATTAGTCTTAAGCTCTCCCCTCAAAACAATATAAACATCAACTTTTCAAATAACTTTCCTCTGTATTCTTATTCCTCTTTATGTGTCTCAGTTGGACCAGGGCTGTGTCATTCCCTGTCCTACAGCTGAGGACATCACCAAACGTGGCGTACCACCCATGTCACCTCCTCTGGCTATGTGGGAGAGAGAGGCTCAGGTGGTGGAGCTGGAGAAAGGCGAGTCAGGACTGGGCTTCAGTATCCTGGACTACCAGGTCAGAGACATGCCCCTGAGCCTTTCTACAAATAGAAGAGACTGGAATAGGCTGCAGACTAAGAATATCAGTGTTAGGCTGGATAGAAGTTTTCAAATTTTGGATGACAAAAATATCCACTCAAACATGAAGGCTTTGAAAACATACAAAAAAATAGTAGTTTTTACTACAGCTGTTCTCCCCTTCATGGAACCTCCTAATCCACTTGCTTTTCCTGTGTTAACACTGTCTCTAAAGTATATTCAATTTGTACAATACAGTAGAGTATGTCTTCAATAAACCATCGTTTGTAAATTTTATGTTTCACAATAGGACCCAGAAGATGCCACTAAAACAGTTCTGGTTATCCGGTCTTTGGTGCCTGGAGGTGTAGCAGATCGAGATGGTCGCCTGCTTCCTGGAGACAGACTCATGTTTGTCAATGAAACTGACCTGGAAGGCTCCAGCCTTGATTATGCTGTGCACGTCCTAAAGTCCACCGGTTACGGCACTGTACACATTGGTGTTGCCAAACCACTGCCGGTATGTGAAGAAAAGAAAATTTGATTTCATTTTATTACTATTGTATGTCTTTATTAGATATCTAAGAGTAGAGGGAAACAAGGGGGGAGAACAAGATGGGAATTACATAATAGAAAGGCACGTAGCTAGGTGAAAAACAGGATTAATGTTGCTCATAGTTAGCATCTTGAATCAAGAATATTTCAGTGTTTGAGTGAATTTAGTAAACATTTTGACCCATAAAAATATCAAAGAGATGAATATTATCATAAATACATAATAATGAATTAATATTATGGCAAAATATCTGACAATAGATAATTTCATATTGTCTCACAGTATCATCAAATGCATTTGTTATATGGGCTTCTAGTATATATAAGTATATAGAAGTTATATATATATGTAAGTTAATTATTTAAATGTATGGTTTTCTTGAGGATATTTTTCTGCTTTTTGTTGTGGACTGTGGCTTAGTAACAAGAAACACAGAATCCAGTTACAGGCCATCTGAATTTTTAATGCAGCTGAGAGATGAACACAATGCTTGACCACACTACAGATGGAGAGGGAAGGGGAGAGGATGGTGTCTAATTTACAGTCACCTTCTTTCTGGCTGTTTGCTTCCATGTGAATTTACTAACTTTTAAGTACACTGCCATTTTCAAAAAAATTTATGCACACTCCTAAATTTCTTCTTCGGAATATTGCATTCTCAGCTGGAATTGTGCGGTGGCTTGACACCCATCTTGGAGAGGAGCACTCGGGCTTCCTGCGATGACACTGACAGCCACACTCAGGTCAGCCTGCTAGCTGAGGCAGTGGAGGCGAACACCAATACTTGCAACTCTGAAGACAACAGCATCATCCAACCGTGCTACACTACTACGGTATGTCATGTAACATTAATCTAACAGCAGTAGCACTAGTTTTAGTGCTGGACAAATCTTAGTACATACTTTCTATTTGCTTCTTGTCCTCTGTGGTAAGACAGAATAGAAAAAAATCATATAAATGAGTCCACAGGAGAGTAAAGGGCAGTGCAAGAAATGAGGGAGAAAAAAATGCAACAAGTTAGATTCAGTCCAGGGATGTTGTGGTTCATGGTCAGTTTCTTAACCTCTAAACCATAGAGGCACCTCTACATACAACATTGTAAAGATTTTGAGCCAATATTGCTTAGAGTTTGTCAATTTTTTGTATATCACACCAGTGTTCTTTGTCTATTGTGTACATAACAGATCTAGAATAAACAGAATTGTCAGAATTTAAGAGGAATGTAATCATACATCATAATCTAACAGTAATTTTGTAAATGAGCTCTTGCCTGATGCATGACACTCAGAAATTAAAATCTTCACAGTAACAGTTCCAGTAACGCTGCAGCAATCTGAATCTTGTAGTATAACACATTACCATGCAAACCTGAGATTCTGTAGCCATTTTAGCTGCTCTAAAAGAGATTACCATGACAGTGTCTGATCTGTCTGTTCACGTTCCATCATTGAAGCTTAGAGCCAGCTGTATCAGTATCACTGGGTCAGGTACAGAGAAAGTGCTCAGTGTCAAAGACTTGTTTCTCCATTGTGGCCTTAACTCAATCCTATTGAGACAGCCTTTGTGCTGGTCTCTGCTTAATTACCAACAATTGCCTCTCAGTGGAAGTGCTTACTGCTTGCAGGACATTGGCACCTGGTCTAGCACAAGAACATACTGTACTGCCTGGGACATGTACAGAAATGCACACTGACACTCAGAGAAGCAAGTGTCAGAGTGTTCTCATCAAAGACAGGCTTGTTGCGAAGGTAGCTTCGGAACTTCAATGATGCTTGTACTTTCTGTGAAGGTTCAAAGAATATCTCCTCACTGGCCCTTTTCTTTGTGAAGTGCCCTGGGGGACTACAGAAGTCTACCTTGCTGCATGTTTTACATTTTCGAATTACTCTAAAGGCCTTCACCCTGGACAGTTATAAGTTGTTTGAAATAATTTCCGTTTCACAGCAGGTAGCTAGTGCTTGTGATGATAGCAATATAGGGCTTAAGCACTGAGTAATTTGCAATATCCACTACTTTTGTAGAAGCTGCATGATTTGTTCCATTGGTATGCACAGTTACCTGCAGTATATATATATGTGTGTGTGTGTGTGTTTGTCACCTTTTCACTCATACCCTCTGTGTTCTCTCTCACAGGAAAACCAGCTGCGTCAGCGCTTTGGCATCATGGAAGCCGACAATAGGCATCAAGCACAGCCTTTGCCCCCCTGCACCGGCTTTGAGAGGACAATCACTGTTGTCCGGGGCAACCGTAGCCTTGGTATGTTCTCCATTATTCTCATGATGATGGTGTCTTGGTGTGTGTACATCACTGGCTTGGCGATAATGGCAGTAATAGGCGGTGGTGATGAAGACTGCCCTGAAGAGGAGTGGTGATGAAGTGATGTGGTCCTCTCATGGTCTTGAGANGTGTGTGTGTGTGTGTGTGTGTGTGTGTGTGTGTGTGTGTGTGTGTGTGCACGTGCGTGCGTGCGTGCGTGCGTGCGTCTCTGTGTGTGCGAGGGGACTAGTGAAGAGGTAGAAGTAATATGAGATGACATGAAGTAATATTAAAACCAATATCAATATTAATTTGAATGTTCATCTTAATATATTTGGTTTTTATATACCAGTGTTGAGAGTACATTGTCTTAACTGTTCCAAGAACAATTCCAATTATTGGCAATTCAAATAGGACAGGGAAGAAACAACAGGGTGTAAAGTGCACTTTCAACTAAGAGCACCATGCAACCAGGAAACAAAGTCATTTGTATTCGTAAACATGCTCTAATAAAGCACCACACTATGTGTGTGTGTGTGTGTGTGTGTGTGTGTGTGTGTGTGTGT
>JANJYP010023737.1:0-12077 GCA_024605115.1 Rastrelliger brachysoma | reverse complement strand
TGTGTGTGTGTGTGTGTGAGAGAGAGAGAGAGAAAGAGAGAATGAAGGGTCCTTTGCGCCCATTAATATTAAATATAGATACCCTTGTCAGTGAATTACATCCTCTGATCCCACATCCTCCTCTCAGGGAGGAGAGGTGAGGAAGAAAGAGACATGGGAGGTGAAGAAAAGGAGAGATAAAGTGAGAAGGGGAGAGGAACCGGACAGGAGGTGAAACGAGCAGAGAGAGCTGAAGGTAGGAAACATGGGTGAGGAGTGGTCAGAGCATAGAATGAGGAAAGGGGGAGTAAGGAGAGAGGACAGAGGGTGAGGATATGGGAGGAACAGTGGAGGCAGGAAAGGACATAATGAGGAAATGAAAAGTTTACGGAAAGGAAGAAGCTAGAGTGGACATGGGAGGGGGGATTACGCCAGAATTGTCTTGTCAAAAGTGGTTCCTAAATGTTTAACTTGACTACAGAAAATCGGGAGCAAATGTAAAGTGTGGAGAAAAAGACAAAAGAGAGGCAGTGATAGGAAAAACAAGAAGGTGGATAGTTGAATTATAGTGCGCAAAGCTTCAGATTGAAATAAGAGAAAGAGGTTGCAAAAGTAGAGGGTGGGTTGTGGTGATGGTGGGGGGACTGGAGGAAATGTAGGGAAAGAGGGACTACTGAGGGGACTAAGGGGTTTAGGGATGGAGGGAGGAGGGGCCAACTGATTGATTGTGCAGAGTGTTGGAGACTTGAGGAAAGAGGGATGAAGAGAGGGGAAAGGGAAAAGAAAACAGAGGGCTGAATCCATCACTTTGAAGAAAAAGAGATAGGGAGGCACTAGCGTAAAAAGACTGAATGAAAGGAGGTAGAGAAGGTCGGAAAGGGAGTATAAGAGCTAAGAATAAAGTGTAAACTGGAGAAATAGAGAGAAAATAGAAGCTAAATAGACTGGATGGATTGAGATGAAGAAAGACAGCAGCAGATACAGAGATTTGTTAGACGAAGATGTAAGGGAGCAAGAGGTGATTGAGTAATGACGGATGGAGGAAAAACAACAGAGTGAACGGCAGCAGCTTTGACCTGTCATCTGTCTGTAATGAAGGAGAGAAGGGAGGAAGAGAGGAAAGGAGGAGTGACAGTTTGATTTTTACTAGCCAGGCATTCATTCCCATATTCCCTGGCAAGCTCTCACCTGATGGAAAGATGGCAGAAAATCAATAGTCCATGTGCGTAATGGAGTAATGACTCTGAGTGTATGTGTGGATAATGATAAGTGTGTGTGTATCTGCCCGATCCCTAAGCAATCACACACAGCTTAAGCCTGTCCCAAGGGGTGGGGGCCACTTTAACTAACAACTTCATTACTGCAGCCCCACACACACACACACACACACACACACACACACACACACACACACACACACACACACACACACACACACACAAACACTCACTCACTCACTCACTCACACCAAACCATGTCCTGACAAAAACACTGTTAATCATAGGCGATAGACTTTTAATTACAAAATAATTCATTGGCAAGTTTTACAATGCACCCTAAATGCTTAAGTTATCTCACAGACATTTTACACTTTAACCATCTTATACAGAGTTTACCTCCCTCAGTTTTGTGATTTACAATAAATGTGGCACCTGTACTGTTAGGGACCTGAACTGTTGAGTGTGATATAGCCAAATACTTCTGATAAGAAAATTACTTAAAAACAATTTAATTTTCAATTAAGTGCCAAAAATACAATCCAGGAGTATCAGCATGGTGCCTCATTGTGTGTGTGTGTGTGTGTGTGTGTGTNTGTGTGTGTGTGTGTGTGTGTGTGTGTGTGTGGTGTATGTTTATCCAAACAGCTCTCAAAGTGTTTCCAATCTCTGCCAAGATGTTCTGAGACTGTGAAAACATTCTGAGTTCTGGGAATGGTAGGCCCTGGCATGCACAAACATGCTCGCGCACACACACACACACACACACACACACACACACACACACACACACACACACACACACACACTCACGCTGATGCACCTCAATCAACCAATTAGGTCATCAAGGGAATTTCTCATCGCAAAAACAGGCTCACTGCCATGTCCAAATGATGGGTTGTTGACGCACAAACACAGCCACGATCCTCGTCTGGCTTATAAATCAGGAGACACCAATCAACAGAAATACACAAACATGTGTGTGTGCACACACTTACATACACACCGCCTCCCTGGAAATACAAGAAGACAGACACACACACACACACACAAACAACTCAAACACACACGTGGCCCCTACTCATTATGGGCCCACTGATCAGAAAGAATGATGCTCCCTGTAAATATCTACCAGAGAAGGATGGAGAGAAAAGAGGAATTTGGACAAAAGGCGGCCCATTGCGGCTCGGCGGCGGTGCAGACCGGCAGCTCATGGTGGCAGCCCCCTCTGTTTACTAGTGGCTAATTAATTCGCCACATATGCTGAGAACATCTGTCGCTAGTGACCTGCCGGGAGAGCAGAGGACGCACTGCTGCGACGGCCTGCTCCCCCCCACTCTCATTAGCACACACAGATACGGTTTCATGTTTCACACACACACACACACACACACACACACACACACACACACACACACACAAAGAGGGACACACATACACATATACATATACGTGAATGTATGCATCTATGTGTAGACAACATACCAAGACATACAGTCCAAGTTTGATCTGTCAATAATGGATGCAAAATCTAAGAAACCCAAAGACAGTTTTATTTTTCAAAACCTGGTGATATGGTACTTTTTTAATTTCAGTGTTTTAGTAAATGTACTGCAAATGCTAAAATATGTATTTTATTTAATGACACAGATTATGGGAAAAGCTCAACAAGCTGTTCATTGATTTTACAATACATCATTTTTATAATAAATACTAAATACTTCTTCTGGTTGCTTACTTAGAAAGCTTAATGGTGCATGAAAGAAAATATGTAAAATGTGATTTTTTTTTTCATTCATATTAATAAAATCCATATCTCACCAAACTAAAATATATTTGTATTCAAAGGTGTTGAACAAGTTGTTGCCAGCCAACTTTAGAACTGTTGTTAATAATCTGTCTTACTCAGGAAGATAACTAGTCTAATGTCAGACTCAAGCACTCTCATGATGCTGTTAAGTATGGTTGTATAACATTACTAACAAAAATCCAAATTGATTAAAAAAAAATTGTGAAAGTTTGTGGGCTGGAGCTAGACAGCCAGCTGTATGTAAACACATACTTACTTGCTTACAGAAACCACACATTCATATATGCTACAATATTTGAGTGTGTTACGCAGTAAAACTGATAAAACTGTTAAATAGTTACTATTCAGAACCACATTATGGTTTGAATCATTGCAGTTTATTCATTAAGCTTTTCAGTATCGGTATATAACCATTGGTATTCAACTCTACAGTTCGGCACCTTAACAGTATGAAATCATAGCTTATTGCACACCAACAGTCAAATTTAGTACACTTTTTTGTCTGCCATGCTGTCCTTCATGCTGCACTGTGCCGAAGCCAAACTTGGCCAAATAAAAAAGTGAAGCTCGGCGAGTGTGCAAACTGCAGCACCAGCAAAAAAAACTCCCACCAGCCAATCAGATTCATTAACCTCCACTATCCCACAATCCCCTGGGGGAGACCTACAGAGACAAAGACAAACTGTCTTCCCCTTGTGTCCTGTGTCTCCCCCTCTCTCTTCCCCCTCTCCTCCTCCCACGCCCCATAACACCCACCCAGTCATCCCTGCCTTTCCCCCACAGCCCACCTTAGTCACACACCAGCCATCCAACAACCAGGTTTCAACACAGAAATAACCAGCTGAGCACAATTTACATAAGTAAAAGTACAGCATTCTCCTAGCTACAAAATCTAAAGGCTTAGGTACCATGATTATGAGTCACTTTTTGTAAGATTTCCCACCGTTAAATCTCTGTAAGACTAAGACTACAAGTCTTAATTCTAATAATCCAACGTCAAGGTGTGCTGATGGATGTCATGTGGCTCAGCCAAGATGACTTGGGTTATTACAAAATCGATCAAAGGAAGTGATAACTGACACTTAATGCAGTATTAATTTGCAGGTAAATGATTAGATTTTTACATTGATACATAATTTCATCCCAGGACAACACAATAACAAAAACAATAATGCAGCATTCATGTAGTTTGACACTAAAATTTACAATCAAATTGCAGGAGAGTAATAATCATAATACTAAAAATAACCATACACAGCCATACACAAATATGTAAAATCTACATGGACCACAATGGCTTATCATTCTGTTCAATAAAGGGCAGATACATTTAACTTGGATGCATTGTTACTAAAGCACTCGTGATTCATTGTTTTAGTCAGCCATCCCAGCGGTCAGCTAGTCACCCATCTAACTATCAGTCAGTCAGTAGGACATTTAAGTTGTCACCTCACCTGTCCTTGTTAATCTTTTGGGGAATCAATTAAACCAATGTGCTTGCTGGGTTTCCTCACCTTTGGCATCATTGGAGGCCCTGGATACAGCCAGCCAGTCAGTAAACCAATCAGTCAGTCAACTCCTTTGCCGTAACTCAGTCAACCAACCAGTGAACAAGTCAACAAGTCAGCCACTCAGTGAAGCAGCCACCCAGCCAGTGAGCCCCCCACCTGTCCCTGCTAATTTGGTGAGGAATCAATTAAGGCTGTGTTTGCTGAGTTCTCCTTGCCTTCAGCTCATCTGCTCCTCTCTAATGCAATTGTCCTGTGTGCTGCGTGCGGAGCGGCATAATAAAGTGATAAGGCTAATCAGGTTGGCTGCTCCTCTCCTCTCCCCATACGCACACTACACTTATTCTATTAGATGTGTAATGAGATTCTGCACTCCATCAACACGATGCTGCTATGTGTGTGTATGTGTGTGCATGTAAAAATGTGTGTAAGTGTGTGTGTGTGTGTGTGTGTGTGTGTGTGTGTGTGTGTGTGTGTGTGTGTGTGTGTGTGTGTGTGTTTGAGCGAGAGAGCTTCTGTTCTTGCAGAGGAAATTTGCTCCATTTACATTCTATCATTAGCTTGAAACAAATGTGCCCTTGAGCTTAGCGCCCCTGTCTCTCTCGGCTGCAAACACTTTACTTTGGCAGGCGATCATAGTAACATGCACGTGCGCACACACACACACACACACACACACACACACACACACACACACACACACACACACACACACACACACACAGGCGTACTCTTGACTAAGACACTTCAGCATATAATCGAATATAGAAATGCACAAACACACACTTAAATAGAACTAACGGCACAAAGTATTACTCAAATGAATGTATAATGCTGCATGTGCGGGTGTGAGATCATTAGCTTAGGAATCATCTTAATTTTCACGTTGTAAACAAGCATGTAAGCAAATACACACACACATTTTCACTTCTAACCATCCATTCATGCCCTTATCCATTCATCCAACAACCACATCTTGGCACTCACATACACATAAACCAGTCCATTCAACCAACAGGCAACTGAAACCTATATCTGGGCACACACATACACACACGTATACACACACTAGCACCTCCCATCCAGACAAGCAGAGAGAGTGATGGTCGGGTAGATGTAGAGGACACGGGGCTCTGTGATGTGTAGAACAGTTCTGGTCAATGGGCCAGATAATGAGTTGCCATAAACAGCAGCAGTCTTCCACTGTCCAGCTCAGCTCATTACCGTAGCTAGCATATGTAATCAGTGTGTTGCTGGGGCGTATCTTAATGTACTCTACTCTGCTGTTTCTCAAAGACAGGGTTGGGCCCATGGGGTGGGTCACGAGAAGGTAAAATTGTATCAGTGGATTATCCTCGGGAAATATCAGGAATTGTTATTCAAAGTTGTGAATGCTGCCTGAGTTATGAGGCCTAAGTCTCTTCAGTCATGTGAATTACAGCCAAAAAGTGCCACTTTTATTTAAAAAATTTAAAAGAAAGAAAAACAGTTTTGAAACATGAAGTCAATATGTTTTTCATTTCAAGCAGTATATAAATCACAAGCTTATATATAACCTCATTTGTGATTTACTTAATTAACATAAATCAGTGGGAGGACGAAACAACAGAGGGTATACATTATATGGGTATTTTGGAGGCCAGAAAGCTGTCACAGAGACATAATTAGAAAACACGCACACACCCTCACACACATACAAACACAATATCAAGCTGTGCACATCCTCATTAACTCCTCGAGTATGATAAAACACGATTCTCTCTCATCCCACCCAAGATTCCATAAAGAGGAGATAGTATTTCAAGCTGCCGACACTAAATCTCTAATTATAACTTTATTTGAAGAAAACAAGGGAGCACTTAATAAGCAAATGAGAGTGATAATAACTTGGAATATGGATTGGACCTAACAGACTAGATTATAGGGGTGAACCCCTGCTGAGAGAGAGAGACAGAGAGAGGGAGAAAGAGAGAGAGACTTGTAAATAATGTCACAGAAATGAGTAAATTATGAGGCTAAATACTCAAAGCAGTAATTATGTCTTTCTTTGAATAGACAGATGAGTGGTTGTGAGGATGATCGGATAAAAAAAAAAAAGTTAACTGCCTTCCTGATCCTCCCTCCCCGTTTTTTCTTCGTCATTTTTTCACATTCACACAACTTAAACACTCATTCTGCGTCTCTGTTTCTGTGACAGATTTTAAGAAGTAAAGTAAAGCAGTAAAGTTGATTTAAATAAATGTGAACAGTGTTCTCCTGCTTTAATTAAACCCATTATGATTTTACACATGAACTTCAGTTTACTCATCAGGAGGAGCACTATACAAACTGTGTTGTCATGTTTATATTAGATTTACAGTACCAGTCAGTGTACTGTCTTCCCATTGACTTAAATGAGAAAATGTGTCCAAACCTTTGACTGGTACTGTAAGTCTGAGAAAAATAACTCCAGTGAACTAAGTTCACAATGATCAGTCATTTGCTTGCTTTGGGAGACTCAAAATTTACAGAAAAAAATTTGCATTAAAAAACTGTGGGTATGGAATATGAAAAGCACAGGCCAAAAAATAAAAACCGAACTGTGGAATCCACTGTTCATAGCCTCGATATATTTGTAATATATGTATAAATTATACATAATATACTACACATCACATCACATAGACCATCATAATATAGATCAACAGTACATTTTTAAATGAAGGTAAATAAAAAGAATTTTATTCTTATGGCATCAATATTTTTAATAGACAAAGTCACGGTTGATCTCTAAAAAAAACACTCAGGCTGTTTAATAGTAATGTTTATACAGCAATTCTATCAGGCACTCAAAGATACTTAATGAATTATGATTCGTTCTGACAGTCTGACAAAAGGAAGAAAATTCCTTAAACCCTCATCATTTAATAATGGTGTGTGTCTTAACCCACTGAGCTGAGCTGCCTGAAAGAGAAACAGTTCTGTCTAATCTTGCATTACAAGTCATGTTAGTTGTAGTTTTGAATCTGTGCTACAGTTATGACTTTTCAACCCCAATTTAACACATCACCCCAGCTTTCACCAAGGTCTCTCTCACTCTTTCCATCTTTGTCTCTTTCTCTCTCAACCGGTTTTATTCCCTTCCATATTCCGTCTGTTTCTACACCATTCCCAAATCTCTTTAGATTTGTCTTCGGCTACAGGATATGAAATTGACTTGTAAAGAGGAGACAAGTATTCACACAGGGGTTTGCCATTCAAGGTTGATTTCATTTTATTCGCTATCAGGGCTGTCTGTCTGTATGCATGTTAAAGATATGAGNGTGTGTGTGTGTGTGTGTGTGTGTGTGTGTGTGTGTGTGTGTGTGTGTGTGTGTGTGTGTGTGTGTGTGTGTGCTCTGTGCTTTGTGTCTTTGCCAGCTGTACATATGTCACACAATCTCACTTTCTATATGGTTATATTTGACATATGCTTAACAGGGGCTAGGGGAATACCTTGCAGCGCTGTACACTTATGTAGGTGTGTGTGTGTGTGTGTGTGTGTGTGTGTGTGTGTGTGTGTGTGTGTGTGTGTGTGTGTGTGTGTGTGTGTGTGTGTGTGTGTGTGTGTGTGTGTGTATGTGTGTGTATCCCTGAGCAGTGGCCTGTGCTCTTGTACCAATCCAATGAAGTTGTCTGGGTGTCTGAGAATGACAGCTTCATTATCTTGTATGAAAGTGGGACAAATGAAGGCTTGTCTCTCTATCATTCATAGTGTAAGTATGGACCACTGTTGCAAGCTGAAAAACAGAAACTTAAATACTCACACACACACACACACACACACACACACACACACACACACACACACACACACACACACACAGGGACACACAACTATACTCTCCTTTACCCCTTTTTCTGGCTTGTTCCATGCCTATCTCTTCAGTCCCTCAACTCTAACACTCTCTCCTGATGAGTGTGTGTGCATGTGTGTGTTGGCAGCTGGGACCAGTAAGTGATGACTGTGTCTAAATGTTGATCACTGGGAGATGCTCTGTTGTTCTGAAATGAGGTGGTAGGGGAGATATGTGTGCGTGTTTTGGGGGGTTGCTGGCAGATGTCAAACAGTTGAAGTCTCACACTGATGTGCTGACAACACTCTTAGTAACTGGGCATCACAGGGGGGCAAGACAGGTGTGTGTGTGTGTGTGTGTGTGTGTGTGTGTGTGTGTGTGTGTGTGTGTGTGTGTGTGTGTNAGAGAGAGAGAGAGAGAGAGAGAGAGAGAGAGAGAGAGAGAGAAAAGAGACAGACAGAGAGGTGGAAACAGACGTGACCTACCCCCCTCCATCCCTTCCCATCTGCATCCTGACATCTGACAGGGGCATCACACCAGGCCAATCCATGTGTGTGTATGTATGTGTTTGTGTGTGTGTGTGTGTGTGTGTGTGTGTGTGTGTGTGTGTGTGTGTGTGTGTGTGTGTGTGTGTGTGTGTGTGTGTGTGTGTGGGGCGTGTCAGATGCAATAGAAAGGTAATAGTATGTAAATGACCTCACATATGTCATCCATGAGAAGCTTTGGATGGACACACACACATTTTTCGTTCTCTATTACATACACATACACTTAATGCCCTCAGGGTTGGGGGGTCTCGGCCCCTGTCTGATTTCTTTGGGTCAGTTTCTCACACTTCTGACAGGGTCACACACCTCTCCTTTCATTATTAACCCACAGTAACATTGAGTGTGTATGTTGGGATATGTGACTGATTTAGAGAGGGAGGCAGGAAGTGTGTGTGTGTGTGTGTGTGTGTGTGTGTGTGTGTGTGTGTGTGTGTGTGTGTGTGTGTGTGTGTGTGTGTGTGTGTGTGTGAAGAGGAAAAAAATGACAAACGCAGAAAGGAGATTGACACAGAGAGAGAAACTGAAGTGTGTGTAGTGAGACAGACAGAAAGAGAGTCACTACATTGTGTGTGTGTGTGTGTGTGTGTGTGTGTGTGTGTGTGTGTGTGTGTGTGTGTGTCCTCAGGGTATTACCTATCACATTAGCAATATGACAGACTGCCCAGCCTCCTCTCTTATTTTCTGTCAATCAACCACAGTACATCACATTCAGCCAACAATACCTCACTTGAAAGAGGGAAACCACCCAATTACAGTTTTAAAATACTGCTCCTGTGCTTTAGGACAGTTTAATGTATATCTGTGAACATTCAGCACCATTTAGTAGCCTTTACCCTCACAGCTCCCATCTGCAGCCATTTCCCGCCAGCTATTTCCAGTCCCATATACTGTGGACAGCTTTCACTTTAATTTGACTGTAATATTATGCAAAATTGCCACAGGGAAGAAAAGGAATTCATAAATATTTTTGTGAAAAATAATGAATGCAGTGAATGTATGTTGAGGTTTGTGTGGTGACTGACATACTGCAATATAGGAATAACAGAGACGGCCCAAAGTAACATGAGAATATAATTCAGAAAGAATACAAAGAAGAAAGCAAGTGTCAACATGCATGCCCAGAACTTTACTTTTTGCTCCCATGATTCACAGTGTGCTGTTAGATTTATAAGAAATTAAATCCCCTCTAAATTCCATCACAGTTACTGAGAGGATTATAGTGTGTGTGTGTGTGTGTGTGTGTGTGTGTGTGTGTGTGTGTGTGTGTGTGTGTGTGTGTGTGTGTGTGTGTGTGCATGTGAGTGAGGTGACAGGTGATGAGAGAGTCCTGCGCTGTGGTCATTGCTGATACACAATAGGATTATGACCAACACCTGTGTGTGTGTGTGTGTGTGTGTGTGTTTGCAAGAAAAGCAGTGCAAGTGACCAACGGGAGAGGCTCCTGAATGATAAACAGTGACTACATCTGTCTTTGTTCTCTCTCTTTCTTTGTCTTTATCTATCACTCTATCTATCTCACCAACCATCTGGACCCTCTGTGTAACCCTCACCCCCTGGCCCTAACACATAGACAACACACACATTTATACACACATGTTGACTGATTCATGTGTACGTGTGAATTTTCAACATATACAGAGAAGTTATGAAATATGACTATGAGGCAGAGGGAGGGTGTGCGTATGTGCGTGTCTTGCATGTACATACATGAGTGTGTGCAAAGCAAGTTACAGTAGATAAAGTGCAGTTAAATATTGGTGCACATATAAAAGTCTCCTGTCATTTTCTTTCTGCTCTTATATACACACACCAGATTTTAAGAGAAAAAAAATGCCTGGTGTGTGTTTTATATCAACACATAAAATAACTTGCCTGACTATCTTTTTATTGTTAAGACAATGTCTGCACATGTACAAACATGTAGCAATGTTTGTGTGTGTCTGTGCCCCCCCAGGCTCACTCCATCAACCTCCCCTCACCACCAGCTGTCTCCCCTCATTTACATACTCTCTCCTCCCACTAATGGAATTAGCCACAAGTTTCCTGAGGTGAGGCAAAACACACACAGACACAGACCTATAGACACAAGTATGTGTACTGTAAGTGTGTGTATGTACAAGATACTTTGGTAATGTTAATGTGCGTGTGTGTGTGTGAGAGAGGATAGGCTGCGAAGGTCAGTCGGAAGACACAAAAATTACTGCTCAATCTAAAACTCTGCTACCACAACAATTAAAAACTAAAACAAGTGATTGTCATGGCTTCCCTCTTCATTAAATCAGCCTATTTAGGTCAATCAAAGCAAAAAACAAAAAAACAAGCAAAACACTATCCTGCAAGTCAGCCAAACAGTGAATCAAAAGTCAGACATGAAACAAGCCAGTTTAACTCTGCAAAACCATTCAAATGTCACACAGAAGCTACTACATTTTTAGGCGATATACTCTCTATTGAAGTGCCAGTCCTCTCTAGCTTCAAACCATAGTAAAAACCCTACAATGTGGTATGACTATTACTCCACTTTGCCTCTGGATTACAGGCCACCCCATCACTCCCCTACAGTCACTCATTGCAGTCAAAGACTCTGTTCTGGCTTTACAGTGATGGCTGAACTCTGGGCTGCACTAATGCCATGACAGATGTGACAACAGAATCTATGTCTATCTTCAGCAGCAGGCTGATTACGTATTTGGAGGTTGAATGCACTCACTGGCCTTTTTCATGGGGGACATTATAGGACAAGCACGGGAGCACATAATAAAATTATTAATGGCTGACTTGAATTGAATTCCATTTAGCTGATTCAGTTTCAGGGCCCTGGTATTGTACATGCTGGCTTACTGTCATGACTTACTGGGGCGATTGAACTGTATGGAGCCATTGTTAACACCCATACTATTAGAAGTCAATGTGAAAAAAAGGCCTATTGTAAGTCACTTTGGAGTAGAATGTCTGTCAGATGAATGAAATGTAGTGCAGCTTGACTTGCTGTTAACTCTCATGACTCCCAGTATTTTTAAGTTTACTTCAGTCATGTGGCAGTATGAGCATGTCTAAGGATTAATGTGTACATGGTCTCTGATTCAGTGTGGGAAAAAAATCCTTCACTTAAATATATCAATATAAATGTGTGTCCACAGAATGGATGAGTGAATTCTTAGTGAAAAAAATTATATATGCATACCAGCATAACATAGAAG
>JANJYP010023734.1:0-32390 GCA_024605115.1 Rastrelliger brachysoma | reverse complement strand
AAGTCTACTCTTAAATTTAGCACCAATTTAATCCATCTTATGTTTGACTTATCTACCTATAGTCCAGTTCTGGTCCAACAGGTGTGAATGTAGTGCTATACCTAATTAATCACTTATTAACTCTGGGCAAATCTAAGTGTGTCTTCAGACAAAAGACAAAGCAAAGTCCTCCAATATAATTTGTCTGTGCTTTCCAAATTCAAAATTACTGTTAAAAGTATTAATTATGTTTTATAATGTGGCAGTGCAACGATTAATGTCTGGTTTGATTTAGGCACAAAAACACTTGGTTTTATGGTTGGGTTAAAATGATCACTTTGTTAAGGTTAGAGAAGCATGTGGTTTGGGTTAAAGTTGCTACTTTCCTAAAGTTAGGCAACATTTGTCAACATGGCTTCAATAATAACCACAGGGTTAAGCTGGGTTGTTTTGTTCTTTGTTTTTTTTATAACTGTCCCAACATTTATGAATGTGACATTCGATCAGAAATGAGAAAGTAAAGTCCACTAATTACCTCCACTCATCCCTCATCTGAATGGCGAAATTTGTCCTCTTATACAGTACGTCATCTCTGCTGCGTCAATGGGTCATAATTACTACAACCACTAGATGGCATTTGTCACTCAAACGCAACATAACATCTCATTTCTCGAGTTCTCTTACACTATATTTACATTTTGTCATTTGGCAGATGTTCTTATCTAAAGCAAGTATTTTCAAAGCAAGGCCAGACAATAAAGCATTAGAGAACAGTAAAAACTCAGAAGAACCATTGTATACATTTTTAAGTAGTTGTGTATTGAAGAAGAGCACTAGAAATGTTTTATTTTTTCTTTAAAGTAAAATTAGAAAAAGAATCAAACAAACAAAAAAAACAACATAAAATGCAAAAATCTTGCCAGGTGCACTGTAATTAGCCACTAACTTTAGCCTATTTTAAATCCTCCATCCAAATAACCCGGTTGCAATTGGTAGTAACTCTAATCACTTTGGTCAATGGACTCTTTTAATCAAGACGACAGGCCAAAGAAAGTCCTCAGGTCTCTAGTAAACTATTGTCCCCAGAAAGTCCACAATCCAGAGTTAAATAATGTACAGCACTTTCCACAAGCATAGTAATACAAGTACACAAAACACACACACACACACACACACACACACACACTCTTACATTTCTCAATGGGCAGTTAAATAATGCCATATGTTGCTCCAGCGCCTTTGTTTCATTGCGAGGATATTTTTTTTTCCCTCTTGCTGCTTCCCATGTAAAGTTTGATTGATGGTCTAATTTACTAGAATATCACACACATACACACACCAAACCAACAGGCTGATGGTGTGTCAGAAGGGTTATTTTGCACAAGCAGATCCAAATGTCTGTGGACAGGCTCAGTTAGTGATAGGCTACTCGTATAGTGGGTTATAGTAGTTCTTTCTTTCAAACGTAGTGAAAGAAAACCCAGCTAAATAAGCTTTTACAGCAGTAATACACCACAAGAGAATCAAAGATAAATTTCTCACTCTGGAAATCTTTCAGAATATTTTTAGCTTCATTTCCCAATTTTTAGTACAATGAGATCTTTTGAAAATGTGGAAATGTGGGATATTGTTTCTGGAAAGACATGTAGTTCTTGAGTTTTTATATATCTAAATTTGAGCTCAACAAATTATCTTCCACTCAACATTATTATATGGCAGTAAAAAGTCTCAGCAGTGGAAGTGCCTGTGTAGACACCTCTTCTATGTGTCTTTCACAGCTATCTCTTTAAATGCACATACGGCTTTCAAAACCTGGAAACAGTTAAGAAAGCCACGCAATACTGTTCTATAGAGTCATTTGCTATTTGCTGCAGGTCTCAAACACATACAGTACAGGGCAACCATGTGTTTGTGTGATTTAGGGTTCAGTAATAATAACTAATTAAACTCTAACCTCTGTGATTAAACTACTGATTGGGCAGCAGCACATCTGCACTGCCGACCTTTGTGTGTGCATGTGTGTGTTTCGAGGCTTGTGCTGCACCACAGCTCTAAGCTATTTACTGACAGACACAACAGCATTTATCTACAGACAGTAAGATGGGAAACAGGTCTCTGTGAGTGAGTGTGTACGTGTGCATGTTTGTGTGTAATAGTAAGTTTAAAACCATCTCTTCTTATGAAACTTCTTCACATAATTGTTGGCTTGAGAAGTGATACAAAATATTTCCTTTAAGAACTGAAATCAACATTTTCTGTGCTATTTGGCAGTGTTGTAAATGTTTTGACATTTGCATCAATAAACCATCTTTAAATGTATTTTCAGTGAGAGGTTTGGACCTTGAAAGATGTTAAAGAGAGGCAGACAGACAAAGAGAAAAGGAGAAAGAGACTCCGTGACAGACATATTTAAAGGTTGTTGAATGGCACATACCCAAGTAAAATATTTCTGTTCACACTGGTGGTGCTAGCTACAATCACTATGAAAGCTTGCCAAACAGACACAAGGTTCCTGATAACTGCGTTTACAATCCTTTGGCTGACAGAAAAGAACAGCACTGCGTAAATGGAAGAGTGTGCGGCCAAAATGATGAGAAAGACAGAATATACACTCAGTTTAAAACAATAATGTTACAGTCTATTTAAAACAATAATGTGTATGATTGTGTGTGTCTTAATGACTTTGCCCCAGCGGTGTACTCTACCCTTAAAGCATTTTTCCAATAGGCTGAACTTAACTCTAAAGACAAGGTTTAAGTGAGTTTCTAGTTAAAATAAAGGAAGGCGTACAAAATATATGTTATCATTATGATCATTGTCCATTGCCCTCAATTAACCCAAGCATAGTTCAACTAGATGAAACCCCATTTGTATAAATCTGTGTCATCCTCGGTTAATTTAAAGTGAAAGCTAATTATTTAGATAAAGATTTGTAGACCTGCGCTCCATAGGGAGCCACAGTAAAAGGCTGCAGGACACTGAAATTGCATGCAAGTGTGTGAGTGCATTTCTGTGTGCATTCAGTGCAGAGGTTAACCTCTTCCTTTTCCTCCCTAACAAGGAATGGTCAAAGGTCGCGATACAAATGGAGGGAGGAGAGGAAAGAGGGATGAAAGGATAAATTGTAGAAGGAGGCAGGGAAGGAGACTCGAGACTGATTGGAAGCCAGATGTCTAATAAGGTCTATAAATAACCAGGTGACAGCTGACAGGGAACCAGAGAAAGAGAGCTGCTCGGTCCAAAGCAAAGTCTTCTGTTGGGATTTCACAACTTTTGTCTTCTGTCTCCTTATTCTCTTTATCTGCAATGTGTATTTCTAGCTTAATGGTATAGACCAATTCACACATGCAGCTTCACCCAGAAACCTTATAAACTTTATATTATTTTTATTAATTGATAGTTGACTGATAATGTAAAAGGTAGTTTGAGGATTTGTTTATGAAATGCTATGGTACCCTAAAGGAAAGTATTTGTACTAAAAGAAATTAGTGTTGAGTAATGGTTATGTTTGCTTCAGATAATACCGAATTGTGTTTATTCTTTTTTTTTAATTCATGAAAACAACAATTTACTGTATAGGAGTTGTCATGTTAAAGGAGTGTCTGACTCAACCACAAAAGTTAACAGTTCATGGTTAAAAGTGTGAAATCTAAATAAACTTTTATCCATTTTTTCCCCTTGTCTTCTCCATTTTCTTCCTGTCTACTTTCTTCTCTCTGCCTATCACCCTTCTATCCTGCTCACTTTCCTTTCTTTCTGTCTCTCTACATCCTTCTCTATCAGATAGCTGCAGTCTTATCGGAGTAGAGGTGCTGAGTACTGAGTGCACAGCTCCACTGTTCCACCGCAACAACACATTCNTTTTGTTACCTCTTTAGGACCTTTACTGGTATAAACACCAATCTTGTAAGGACCAGTAGTCCTCATGGGGACCAAAGCCCCGTCCTAATGAGGCAAAATGTCATTTCTGAGGTCCTGGTTGGTAAGGTATGAATCGAGGTCAGGTTAAAGTGAAGGTTATGCAGGAATTGGTTGAGGTTAGGTTTAGGTTTAGGGTTTGAGTTAGGTTATACTCTATGAATGGAAGTCTATGTAATGTCCTAACAAGGACAGCTGCATGTGTGTGTGTGTCTGTGTGTGCTTTTGTTTTTGTTAAAGATATGAGTGAAGTTAACGGATGTGTTATAGTCTGCATGAGTGTGAGACAGGCTCTGTTTTTGCAAAGTGTGGGATGTGACTGTGTTTTTAACGATATGAAAATTATGCAAAAATACATTAGTGTGTATGCGTGTCTACGTGGTCTATCACCGACTACTTCTGTGGATAAATTAGGACCAGTTAACTGGGGACAAAAGCCGTATCCCCACTTGGGAAATAGCAGTTTTTTGGGTCAGTTGTTAAGGTCAGTGCTAGGCAAGTTAGGGTAAGTCTCAAGGAAATGAATGTAAGCCCATGTAATATCCTTAAAAGTGACCATGGTCTGATGTATTTGTGCATGTGCATGTGTGTGTGTGTGTGTGTATACGTGCGAGCGTGTGTATATGTGTGTGTGTGTGTGTGTGGTGCCAACACATTCCTCTTCGCCACCTCCAAGCTCTGCTCTAACTCTGCTCTGAAGGCCAATCAAAACAGACGTAAATCGTGGCCGGATATAAAAGCCATGCCAAACCAAAGGACCGTGTACGTGCATGTGTTTGTGAGTAAGGGAAAAATATTTCTGTTTAAGCCTAATTTAAGCAGTAAAATCTAAAATTAGATATTGGTATTGTAAAAACATTGCCAAAAACATTTAATATGGTATTAATATCAAACTTTTGGGATCCTATCATAGGATCCAAATAATTTAAAATAACAAAAACAATTGTTTAAGGTTCAGATTCCATACACTCAGTTTTAGACCACTATCAAAACTGATTCAAATTAACAGTAAATGTTTTTGGTTCAGAGAAACCATTAATGAAACTGGGCACTTGTTAAATGCTTTGACACAAATCTGAGCTGACATTACCCTGTTTAACTGCCAGCATGGATCACTGGCTAATTTACAGCATGTTACCTGATCCACTGGGGGAATACCATCACAGGTGTGTGCATGCCTAGCTATATGTGTGTGTATGTGTGTGTTTTTGTGTGTTACAGGATCTATGGTAATGCTATAACCCTATCAGCATCTCATTTCCACCCCCAGTTCTTTGCCTGTGATGCTATCTGCTCCATTTAGGAAGATATGATTACAAACATTCAGCTTTCCTGCCTGGCATGAGACTTGCATACCTGAAAGCATACATATTTGTAAGGCTATGTGTATGCATGTTTTTATATGACTATCAATATTACTGTGGCTTTATAGTATACAATTTGTCACACAGAACAAGCTACATAAAAAGGGAAAGAGTGATCAATAGTATAATAATGCTTTAACACCTTTATATTATGTTTTCATCTTAATCACATGTCTTTGAGCATCATCAAGCTGTACACATGTAACTAAGGATGTTGTGTGTTTAAAAAGATGTTCATTTCTTAACAATACTGAATGCATTAATTTGGAAACAACGTCCTATAAACAGCTTGAACACTGATTAAACTCATGGCCTGACAGTAAACATTAATCTGAATACATATCAAGAAGACTAAGACTACTTGGAAAGAGTATTCAAGACAAAACTGGCAGGACAGTTGAGAGGAAATTAAAATTGAAAAAAGAAAAACACATAAAAATGGAGAGAATGATAGTCAGCTATGTTCACTGAGGGAAAGAGGGCAAATTATGAATGACAGAAGAAAAAAACTGAAAACCCAGAGCTGTCTAGATGGTCAAGAATAAAACGTTATCGTGTTGAATACCATAACCGGCTGTCAAATGCTGAGCAGAAAAAGTCAAGTTAGGGACACAGATCCAAGAAAAGGAAATGAAGAAGACATGCCATCTTCTCCCTCAACAAAACTTACTGCCCTGAAGCCAAACACTGATTGACCCCCAGCTCCTGCAGAGGAGCTGCTCCATGGTCAACACTACAAGATTATACTTGAACTCAGCAGACCTGTGTGTGTGTGTGTGTGTGTGTGTGTGTGTGTGTGTGTGTGTGTGTGTGTGTGTGTGTGTGTGTGATCTGAGATCATGAGTACACAAGTATCTTGCTCATGGACATAATATGTGGACACTATGAGCTCTAAATCTAATTACCAACCTCATGATCAGACCTGGTTTACCTAAGCCACAGCTACATAGATAAGTGGTTATAGTCATACATGTGTATGGTCCATACACTCATGTTTGGATCAGTCAATTAAGGCTTGTTGACACTCAACTCAGACTTTATAGCACTGAGATTTCAATCATTTAAACTTTTCTAGATAGAACAGAGAATCCATTTACATTAAATAACTGCTTTTATTGCCAATGAGTGAACAAGTTGTAATATAGGCTTACTTTAAAAATGAGATTATCTCTGACTTTCTCAGTTGTCTGTCTGACAGCCTTATTTCTGTGCATGTGACACAAAAATCTGGCAAATACCCTCCTATTAATGTCATTAAACAACCAGCATAAAGAAACAACAACACAACAAAAAACATGCTAGTAGAAACACCCCGCAGATGTTAACTCTCCAGCTGCTGAGACGGCTAGCTGCCTGACAACCATAACACATTTCACAATGCAACGCCGTCGCAATGATAAGACGCCTACTCTTGAACACACGGGTAAAACAACGAAGCAGAAAACAAGTTGCAGATGTATAGCTGATCATAACTTACCATTTTGCTTTTTCTGCTGGTAGTCCAATGGTATCAATACGCACATTTCACAACAAAAACATAGGCTAGCTAGGTAGTTGCTCCTCGACCTCAGCGACTCGCTCCCCGGGTTAGCAATGTAGACTACTTCCACAGCCATAGTGCGTAGGCCTATCGATGTTTTGTTTTCGTTTTTTTTTATGATGATGATGATGCTTTGCAGAAACGTGTTGTAAAAAACAATGTTAAGAGATATTTTGTATAATTATAAGAACTGTAAACTAAAAAAAAAAAAAAAAACGTCACTTGCAATAACACGAGTAAGCAAGCAGGGCCACAGATGTTACTAATGATATGGATTTTCTGATACAGTAGGCTACCTAATACCTACTTTACATTTAGAAAAGCAAACATATTTCCAGTTTCTATGTTGCCCTTGTATTGTCACACAGCTTGGATGTGTAATTAATCAAAAAATATCAAAAGGACTTGGTCTCAGCAATGAAAAATTACTATCAACAAAAGTTGAAAAGAAACACTTAAGAGGTTGTGTCATTTTTATGATTAGAATTTGTTACCTTGGAGACTTGTGATTAACTTACAATTTGCTTATAAATACTTTTGACTTGTTCTTAGAAATTCGAGACCTGCTATTATAAGACTTGAGACCAGCTTATGTTCCTCAAAGATTGGAGGTCATGACTTTGCTAAATACGATACCCCATCTTGCTGTAATCATGATCATAGGACAGTCTGTGAAAGCATAAGATTTTCCCGCATTATAGAAACTAAGACCTCCAGGATTTGAGATTTGATTGGAGCCACTCATTGGTGCAGTTTTGTTTAAAGCATGAATCAGATCACATGGGGTTTACATTATATTTGGGGTTTCTGGCCTGATAAAATTCAGCTTTATTTCAGTTTCTATTTAAAAATACGAGACGGACAGAGTTCTAATGAAATAAACCTTGTAATTTACAGTGTTTTTTACTTCAGCAAAGGCCAACTGAAGTTATAACATCAAAGCCATCGGCCTGCTGGTAACAGGCAACACCGACTCACCAGGAGTCAGGCTCCCATGGCAAGACACAGACACAAGTGAACATGCACAGCTCCACACTGCTAGCTTATCTCTTATCTGCCATCTCCTTTCCTGCGGTTTGGATCAGATGAAGCCTTGTACTTCAAAGTTTGTGTGTGTGCACGTACTGTATGTGGACATGTGTGTAGATGTAATGGAAAGCACCTGCCCTCATTGAGGCGGGGAAATATTTAGTGTGAAACAATGAGGAGACATGGATAGGTGAATGAATGGATAGATGGAGAGATTGAAGCGATGGTGGATGGATGAATGGAAATATGAAATTTCTTCATTTTTAAAACAATTTTCACAAAGCGGTGTTGTCAGTAAAGCTTTAGAAATAAAAATGGACTTCACTATACAGGGAGATGGGTGAGTGGTTGGATAAAGTCAGGGACACAATGTCTAAATGGGGGGGCTTTCTGGGGATAAAACAAGGAGATGAATTGGATGTACGTGAGAGGAAAAAAGGCTAAGAGAGGATTGGAAGCATGGATGGACAGACAGAGGGAGTGAGGAGGAGGGGATAAAAGAGCTTGAGGGAGGGATAGTAGAGATCAGATAAAGCAAAATAAAGATGAAATTGTTGAATGCAGAAGGAAGGAATAAGAAAGAGAGTACACACACACAAGCCTGAGAGGGATGAGGGAATGGATGGGAGGATGAGGAGGATAGAGCTCACTTGAGAAAGTAAATGAGAGACAATTGAGGCAGCACGTGAAGGAGATTACTGCAAGAGTAAGTTCTCATGAATGGAGATTTAAGATGTTGTGCAGCACTGTGAAATAGTTTAATGTGCAGGAATACAAAAGCAGCCTTTAATAGTCATGTGTTATTGTTTTTTGGAGGATTTTTCTTCTTCTTATGATATTATAGAATACATGGGAGGCAAAAAGACTTAGTTATGCACCAAAGGTCAAATCTGGTCTTTCAAGAGATGATGGATATTTTGCCTAAATCTAGGAATATCATAGTTTGTCTTTGTGTACGCTGCACTAGAAAACAACTGTATGTCATTCAAATTTAATTATGTAATCAATCACCCTGTAATCCCCACCATGGGTTTGTCATGTTTTTAATTACATAAGTAAATGAGCTGGAAACCTGGCAGCTGTATATTTTCAGCTGCCAAGCAAGCATTTCAAACATGTAGTTAAAATGTAAAATAGATATCTAACTTTAACATAGTAGACTTTCATTTAATCATTCAGAACAACTTGATGACCAAAAAAAATAATACATGTAATATTGAGTTGTTGTGTGTGAATTGAGATTAATTTATTTTTAGCAAATGTTCAATAAGCAAGTTTTCTCTCCCATGTTTTGTGGAGCCTGAAACAGAAACAAATGTAAATAGTAAATTATTATAAGACAAGGTTAATTTCACCTTTTTCCTTGTATCATCTTGGGTTCTGCTCTCCCTCACAGTTAGTCAAATGTTACAAATTCCTGCATCATTCTTAATTGTTCTTAATCACATGTGTCTGTTAATAGTTTTGTGATTCTGTCATCAGACTCACCATTACAACTCACCGCTGGCTGTCACTATTTTCCACCTATTGTCTTTACCACTACCAACGCCTAGACTTTGTGAGAATGTTGTCACACCTCTGATATTTGCTCATCTAAATTGTGTAGATCTACACATTATGAACAAAAATCAGCAACACCTCTCTATACATTTTGATTAATTTGTTACTCACTGAATTGAAAGTAGAATATTTATAGGGTCATATCAAGTTGCCTGTCAAACAGAAGGGTCCGTGTGTGCTTACACTTGGATTTTACCCTTTTAACAAGGGGTCACAGGACAGAGGGGTTTAATTTTTATTGAGTGGTGTTGATTGGCTGATCTTTGGATCTCATTTCCAAGAAGATGATAGTTGAATGACTCATACACTTCTGGAAAACTCTGACATGTATTTCGATTATTGCTGGCAACTAAATATAAATCTTTTATTAATTATTTAACTTTGTACTGATATAAAATATTCATATCTTGAGATTGAAACTGTTTTGATTATCAATAAGTGTAATTTAGAAAAAAGCATTGGATGAAAAAGATCATAAATAATATATATTCAACATCAGATGTGTTCCCGGAATAAATGCTGTTCCTCAATGTGCAAGTTATTAAGAAAGTAAAGCTGTGTAATAGTAGGGTCTCTTCTTCTCATGCCAAAAGTAGATGACTGATACCATTAAACATCAATAGAAGTCCATGAGTCACACACTCAATTAATGAAAGTGATGAAATGCTTGCACATCCAAACAGTGTTTTACTGAGGGTTGTTGCGATGTTTGTTTTAGAGAAAGAGAGTGAAAGACAGATGGAGAAAAATGAGTGCGAAAGAAGCAAAAGCTAGAAATTGTATCCAAAAGTGAGTGGGAAAAGCTAAATAATGATCATTCCGTTGATGGAGCAGGAGAAAACCCCTTTTGAAAGTGGCTTATTAGATTTCACTGTACTTTGCTTTTAAAAGCCAGGAGTTTGGGACAAAATTATATGTTTCAGAGCACTGTTAGCAAAAAATTCTGCCTCAAGTAGCAAAAGCAAAGACATTTGTCTCAACTGCAAAGCTGCCGGCTATTCATTTTGAGCAGAAACCCATGTAATTTACTGCTTTCCCAAGCACAATGTAAACTAAATTACTGGTTGTAATACAATGCATGGCTTACGTTGATAACATGGCCGTTCGACTACAAGGGAAAGAGTCAGAGGCTTGTTCCATGTGCCAGCAAACAAGTCATTATCACATACTGTGCACACTCACCCTCACACACACAAATCATTGTCAAGTCTAAACTGATATTGTAAACTTTGCCACGAACGTCTCCTGAGGCAGATTCAGTGATAATCTTTGGATTAGTTTACTGAAACAAGAAGTGAGACGGCAGGTATTTACAGTTTCAGCTAAACATTTGTTAGAATTATTTAAGCTGTGAGCAGAGTCTAGAGGAAAAAAAGTTTACATAGCCTTGCCCGGGCCCTCGATTTCCTTTCCCAGGATATTAATGAGGAAATGACACACACTTGTAAAGGAAGAAAGAAAGAGCGAGAAAGAGAAGAAGGAGAGAAGAAAGAGGGAGAAAGGGATGTAGGTTTCAGGGGGATGAGGGCTGGTGATTAATCCCACTTTGAGTCGACTCCGCCGGGAATTCCATCAAAAGGATGAAGAAAAGGGGATTTTAATTGCTGTTCCCTCCACGCTTCCCAAAACGCTTACCTACATCCACCCTCCCCACCTACACCACCACCCGCCCTTCTTCCCTTTCCTCCGCCATCCTGGTGAGGGGGGTTGCCCTGGAATCCGGCAGGCCTCCCACCATACACACACACACACACACACACACACACACACACACACACACACACACACACACACACACACACAAGGACCAAGAATTACTTTCAGATGTGGGGTGAAAGCAAAGGTAGGTGTGTACGCATGTGCTTAAAATGCCACCTCACCCTCAACTCCCTGTGTGTAGCTCCTCATTTTGGTATTTAAACGTATGTTTATCTTGCTGTCACATGTGTCTGTGTGCTGAAATCCCACCTGTATTCAGTTACAGTATAATCCAGGATCCTGGTAGAACAAAGCCATCAACCGTATTCACTGTGTTGATAACCTAACACATAGGATTGACCCTTTTAAGACTGTTAGATTCATATGAATGGATAAAACTGCCAACAGAAAGCCGTCCTGCCACATCTGGTGGATGTGTTTCATCGCTATGCTGCAGTGACTGTCAGAGTGGAGCCTGGGGACCCATCAGAGGTCCTTGAAGGAAGCCCTGCGGTTCCCCAATAAAAATGAAGAATAGTTTCATTTCAGTATTATTTCACCGACCTTTTAGCTAAATCGGAGAATGTACTGCCCTGCAACTTCAAAACCCAGTAAGCTTATACTGTTTAGGGAACTAGACCAATGTGCCACATTTAAAATAAGAGACCTCCCACTCCTCTTGATACCTTTTAGCTGTTTGATATCCTCAGTTTATCAAGCAGTAGCCTACAGGAGTTTTGGCTCCCACACTTCACAGAATGAAGCCATCAACCCACAGGCCAGGTATTTTTTCATTAAAAAAGTATATATATATAAATATGGCAACATAACACATGGAACAAAGAAATGATTTTGCTGTGCAACTGTTAAATGACCTTTAAATGGCTTTATTCACTTGCAGCTGCACTGAAAATACAGTATGTGTGTGTGCTAAGTGTCCCACTACATAATAATGGATGGGGTAGAGGCAAAGAAGTGGCATTTCCACAAAGTGTATTATTTTCAATACCAAGACACTCCACAGTGTACTGAGCTTCTTAAATCACAACTACTTACAAGTACCAAAGAAATAAACAACATGAATGTAAATGCTACAGTAGCATGAAAAGTATTGTTATGTATTTCCATGGTTACCTATGTTTAATTTGCCTTGCCTTTTATTGAAAACCTGAAACTCTGTTTAAGGTGTCCTAGTATACAATGTTAACAAAATAACTGCCACCTACTGAGAAACATGGCCATGATATGAACTTAACGTTCAAAGTTCAGGCAACAATGCACAGAAATAATACTACCAAAAACAACTAACCCTGTAGCAGCATCAGCACTCTGTCTGGTAGAGCATGGAGTAGGATGCTGTATGCATTGAGCCTCAAGCATTAACCTTTACACTCCAGGACATAACCATTGGCCCAAAACAAAATAATTTGTAATGAGTCATATCAGGTTTAGCATGTCGTTCTAAGATATAATTTTCTATATGGAAACGCAGTAATAAAAGCAATTAATGTCAAACATGGGGCATGTCTGTCCAAACCTCTGTCCAAACCTACCGCACAGGTGTTTATGTCTGTTTTATTTCTATGAACTTCGGAGGTCTTCTTTCCTTTTTAGCTTAAAATAGTCTTCTCATCCTCTTGTTCACCTCACTTTCCCTCTTTACTTTCCCTTCAGTTCAAACAAGATCAAAGAGAGGAGTTAAGAGGAGGGGGTCTTGTGGAGATAAGATGGGAGTGTTTGATTTCAACCGCAGTTAGAGGTCTGACTGTCATGTCATGGATAGATGACTTTAACAAACTTCCCTCAGATGAAACCACCAGGCAGTAGAAACTCACCCCCCTGTGGCATCATATGGCCCTGGTTAGAGATAAGGGCCATTTTAAATATGTTGTGGCATGATCTATAGATGGATCTTTAAGGGCTGCTGTTGAGAGAAAATGCAGTGTAGCTGTTGGTAGTTTGTTTTTTTTTTCTCTTACATTAAAACTCATATGCACTCCCATTTCAGTTACGAAATTCAGCACAACATACACTTCTTGTTAGATTAGGCCAAAAGAAAAAAAAACAGCAGAAAAAGTTAAAATATACAACTTTCTTAGATGATAAAACACCACAAACACTTGCATGCACATGCAATACACTCTCACATACACTTGGCTTCATGTGGTCCTTCTGAAAGAAAAGTCTTTAAATGGTATTTTTAGGGTTTTTTAATGCAGCAGGCTTTGTTATCTGTGCCTTGGGAGGGCAGCCACAAGATAACATCTTTTCTGTTGATGTTTGCAGGGACAGAATGTAAGTGATCGTATTTCCATGTCCAAACACATATCAGAGAAGCACAGGGAAAGTAATAGTGTTTATGTGTGTAAAATCCTGCTTACATATAACTCAGAAAGATAGAAATTTCTGATAATGTGTGGAATGGTAACCATAGGAGGAGATCTTGTTTTTCTGACACAAATCTTTCTAATGTTACACAACAGAAATCAACTTTTGTTGCTATGGTCACCTGTCCAGCTCCTGAAAAGAGATCCCAGATGGAGATAGATATCTATTATAAAATNGTTGCTATGGTCACCTGTCCAGCTCCTGAAAAGAGATCCCAGTTGGAGATAGATATCTATTATAAAAAATTAAAGCTAACATGAAACCTTACTTGTGATAGAGAATAACAACATGGCTTTGAGATGCATGAAGTAAAGAAAAAACCATATTTAACCTTTGTAATGAATCTTAATTGATTGGCTCTTCAATTTCCATTTAAACTATCACAAATGTGTTTGTGCTCTAATCCCTTAGTTATCCCTCCTCGCATTGTGCCTTTTTAAAAGATGTCTCTTTACAACTACATACTTCAAATTATGATTCCCCAAACACTGTTAAGCTTGTTAAGATTACGCTTGTGCAAATTTGTCTTTGCAACTAATATTTGACAAGTGTTTTATAACCACATGCTGGCATCCTCTGTTGAAACACCACTGACCTGTCTTGAGGGTGGTTTAGATGTTGAATTGATGACATATTTACATTTTGCAATCTACAATGTGTTACCAATGCTAACCTTCTCACATAAGGATTAAGTGAATCCAATGGATGATGAATTTAATATGTAATTTGTGGACCAATAACATCAGGATATATTTCTGAATAATTTTCAATGAAGTGCAGATTTTAGATAAGGATTTCTTTGGTAATATCTTTGTGTACAGCCTTGCAATAGTGTGGGAAAGGATGGGAAAACAGTATCTAAACAAAAACTCATTATTTCCTTGTTTCATGTGTGGCAAAAACCACCGGGTAGGAACATATTATTTTGCCTTGTGTATAATGGAAAGCGTATGTAGAAAACCATGTTGGGGGAAAAAAACCCAACACAATTCATATTTTTTTTATAAATAAACACCAGAGCACTGCATGTTATTACTGCAGCTGCATGGAAGTGATAGCAGACATTTGTTTTCTTCTCCATAAAAAAATGGAGAGAGCAGTGTTTACAGACACCATGTAGAACATAAAATGTAAACAGGGAGACAGCGCAGGAGGAAGCGATGTGGCAGCACATTTAATTAAATGCAGCCACAGGAGATAAATGTAAAACATCATGCCACTGAGGAGGATGTCACAACATATCTTTATTCTCTTTCTTTATCAAACTCATATTGACAAATGAAAAGTTTCTTTTGTTCCATGTGCAATAAATTCATTTACACTAAAAATATTCAGGATAACATAATTATGGTTTGATTCTTTGTATGAACAGATGCGTTTTTGTTTTTTTGGTTGTTTGCTGTAACAGTGATTCATATCCCATGTCCTCCTTGGATTTGTGTTTTTGCCCTCCACTGGAAATCATATATTCCCTTCAGGGACAATAAAGATCTGAACTGAGCATTAGGATGGCTTCTTTAACCTTTGTTTAACCAAACACTTTGGCTAGAAACACATTGTAAATTATTGTTAAGGATTTGAAAATCTCTCTTTAAATATTACCTGATCTTAATTATGCTTGTGATGTCTGTTGCCTTCCTATAAGAATTACAGTATTAAGTCTTCTAGCTGTTGTATCTTGTGTGGTCCCACAGAATACAATCTTTATGATCAGATGTCATTGGAAAGACAAGTGTAAAACCAGCTCCTAAATGCATCAAGTCAAGAGTTTGTTGTTGAACTCAAGCCTCTGTGTCAGGTATGCTTCTGGTTAGTAGCCGACAAGAGTGTCAGATCATTATCAACACGACACCTGCTGGGACTACCCAGAAGCCCCTGCTCATATGGGCTGCATTACCGGTCTCTCTAATTGGCTGGCTCCCCTGTGAGCGTTGAAACCTCTATGCTGTGATTGGTGGAGCTATGCTATTTTAGCCTGCTGGGTTTGTGAGTGTGAAACTGCAAATCTGTGAAAACTTGAGGCTTTGTAAAGTGTGCTTGCCCTTGTGTGCCTCCATTTGTGTCCGCACATATAATACAATATATACGTATATGTATGATCAAATCACTGCAGATGGCTACTTACAAATTCTTACATATTGTTTGTGTTTTACAGAAATGATTTTTTTCCTTCATGGAAAGTGGAAAGACATGCTGCAAAAACATTCTTCATTTTCTAATAACTGAACTGCAGGTCACTTTCTTCGGGTGGTAGTCATAAGCCTGTGGGTTCATAAAATGCAAGATGTTGCTACATCATTTGTTTTCAGAATGATTTTGCACCCGAGGATGAGGTCTGTGTAGTGTTCTCTGTAATTTAGTTGCTCTGCCAGCCTCCTCAGTCAATCCCATGATCCTCAGGGAAACATTCTCTTTGCCCTCAAACAATACTAAGCCCTTCTGGTACATATTTTACAACCAAATGGTGTCATGCACGCAACAATGCCAGAAAACATTGCACAGGAAAAAATAAGAAATATATATGCTTGTTTTCATGTACACACACACACACACACACACACACAAAGACAAACACACAATAAACGTCAATAAAAGTGTTTTAGGATGCTCAGGAGAGCTGAGTTTTAAGACTTTCTTCCTGCTTTCACTCCTGGATACCCAACACTTAGGATTTCAATTACTATCACTCTGCCATGTGTGTGTGTGTGGGGTGTATGCGAGTGCCTGTGTGCGCCCATTCCTCCATCTGTGCATTTGTGCATATGTGCAGTCAGTTCCTACAATCTACAGCACAATTAACGACCTCTGTTCCCTGGTAGCTGGCAGCCAAGGTGGAGTGGTTCGAGTTAGGAGTAGAAATGGCGTGAAAAGAAAGCTTAAGAAAAAAAAGGGAAAAGAAATAGTAAATGTACTCTGGCTCCATGATAGTCTCCTGTGACAGCAAAGGCTGAAGCTGTTGCAAGCCTCATTTCCACTCCAGCTTACACAATGAATTTAATACAGCACTTGTAGAATGAAGTGATTCTATTTTTTACCTACTTGAACTTTGCTTAACTTAAAGTATTTTAAGACCAGAGGAATCTCAGAAACCTATACTGTATGACTCTATTATATTATTTTATGACACAACACAACATTTAAATACTGTAAAGAAAGTGTATTATGGTAATTCTGATGTATGTAATAGAATGAGGCAGTAAAAGGATCGTTGAACTTAGTAAGAAAGAATTTTGATGAGGAAAAATGTTACCAAATGTGATGCTGAGGATTGTGTGATTATTTTGTCAGCTAATGACTAGAAGAACTTACGATTTTTAAAAAAAAAGTCCTCTCTTTGATTACTTTTCAGTTTCTAAAATGAGAGAATAAAAATTCCTAATAAATGGATATCTTGTTTTCAGTTACTGCTCAGACTCGTAACCCACATCCAGATTCCTTAGAGCGCTGCCTGCAATTCATGACCTTGAATTGAGTTTACAGCAGTGGGAGCATAGTCAGACTCAAACCACAGCCAGTGTACTACTGCACACTGAGTTAATCACACTTTCTATTAACTTTTATTGGCTACACACATGTAATGATGTTTAAATGAGCAGAATGTACAAAGTTTAAGGTGTTTTGAATAGTGCCTATTGTGGGCTGGTAACAATGTCAGAACAATGTGTAAGAAANAGAGAGAGAGAGAGAGAGAGAGAGAGAGAGAGAGAGAAACTATGTTGCATGCTTGTGATTTTAGAGAAGATTGGAATGTTGACTGGTTTGTCTCTGAAAACCTAATAAAAGCAAATGGATAAAGTATAAGATTGAGAACCTAATGTCTTGTCCTTTATTTAACCAGGTTTGTCCAATTGAGATCAAAGCCCTCCCTTACAAGAAAAACCTGGCCAAGAATCTGCAACACAGGGTTTCAACAATAAATTAACATAAAAGCACATACAGTAGTTTTGAATAACATTAAAATGACCAGATGAAACTTTTTAAATTGTTCAGGGATAAAAGTTTTCTTTGATAGTACAGTACTTATAATACTTTATCTTTGACTGTTACCCTCCTTGCTGTTGGTCAAAAAGATCTTGAAATTAGACAATCAGGGGTTACAGGTGAGCTGTGAGCCGGCTGTGCTCTCTACCTGTCAGAGGATCAACAGTCTAGCCAAATATATATATTAAAGATTCAGAGTTTAAGCCTGATTTCCTAAGTAATCAATCTTTGAATATAAATATGTCAGTTAAAATGGTTTACTACTTCAAACCTGTAATGGAAGTTCCATACAGGTTTTTGACTAAGTTTGCCTTGAAAGTTAATTTCACTCTTAATCCTTTCTATGACTGGTTGGCAAACACCATATACTTAGGAGGATTGTGTGATATGTTCAAAAGCTACAGAACAATCTGTGGTGACACTATTTTGTGAACTGCAGACCTAGTATTTCTAGGTGGAATGAGAAGTCAAAGAGAAAACTTAAATTAAAGAGGAAAAAAGAACAAAGAGAGGGTTAGGGGAAAGGGAAATTTGTATTTTAGGGTTGAAGAAAAGATTAACGAGGAGGCATAAACAAAACAGGAACAGAGAGAGAAAGTATAATGATATGGGTAAAATATAAATGGAGACTCAGTCACTTTGTGAGTCTTTGTAATTGTGAAATTAGTCTCAGTCAAAACAGTCATACATTCATATAAGCCATTGCAGTTTCTAGTAATCAGTAACAATACAGTAGATTACCGGCTAGGAAGAGGAAACATGCAAATCCCTGTTCAGATATTTGATGAATGAAAAAAAGGACAGTGAAATATTGTTGTTAAAAACCTAATGTTTGCAATGTTATATTTTCAGGATATGACCAGACGGGTTAGATTTCATGAAGTCACATATCTGTATATTCACTCATGGCCTGAGAACACCTGTTCATTGTTTCCCTTGGCTATATTTATTTAATTATGTGACCTAATTACTTTTTCCGGCTCTTGCTTTGTTTAAAAAGGGTCAATACACATTGTGGCTGGATTATATCAGTATGAGAAAGTCAAATCACTTCCAAATTGGGTGTGGAGTGAACTACATTTGGAAACATTGTGGTCAGGCTATCTATCTGTGTCTCTCTGGACCCTCATCAGTGAATGTTTCCTACAAAATCAGCGTTTGTTTAAACACTGCTGAAGACTAACTGGACAGTGCAAGTGCAATACAGCTACAGGGCATGAATGAATTTGCACAAGATGTAATGACTTCAATAAATCTCATTGTGAATCCCAACAATTACTAACAGATCATGTTATGTTCAACCCTTCAACAAAAGAAGTAATTAAAAAAAAAAAGTAGTCTCAGTATTTTCAGGTTCAATCTAAAACAATGTACACTTTAATGTATGTTTTGGAAACGTTGTAGAACCCGATAATGTAATAAATCCTCGATAATGTAATAACCCTGATAATGTAATAAAAATCTGTACTTGAGTCCACTGAAAATGTAATAAAACCTGATAATGTGATAAAGTGTATTTTCCAATTATGTAATACACTTTTTAGCAATAATGTAATAAAGTATGACATTAATGGGAGGTTATTACATTATCAGGTTTTATTACATTTTCAATGGACTCTAGTGTAGATTTTTAGTACATTATCAGGATTATTACATTATCGGGGATTTATTACATTACCAGGTTCTATAAACCTATAGTTAATATGCTCTGGTCTGAATCAGTGGATGAGTTGGTTAACTTGGTGTGTTTTCCCTTTGATTCAGTTTTTTTCACACAGTGAAAAATGAAAGTGAACCAAAATGCATCCATGTGAAAACATGCACTGTTTTTATTGGTCAGATGACTTTAAGAATACGCCTAGTAGCTGGGTCAAACTAAGTACGGATCGTGTTCCCTCCACAAATGAACCACTCCAGAGGTTGTTTGGAAGCATACTGAGACCACATCCTCAAAGGGTATCTGTACTGTTGTTTTGGCCCAAACATAAATACAGTCACTGTTTTCACACCAAGAAATCAGTGTCTGTGTCAACTGGACTAAAAGTGCAGATCTGAAAATTCCCTTACTCTTTTTGCCACTGAGCAGTGTCACTGGAGTGATCAGATATTGTGCATATCAACATGGTGACAACAATTGATGTGGACGTGGAGAGCATCTCTAGGTCCTGTATTGAGAATATGACAGCCAGTATCTTGAGGTAACATGCTGAAACTGATTGGAAGAGAGAAGAGTAATTTGCTCTAATCAGACCTGGTATTATTACAACTGCCTCCTGGGTCCTGCTCTGTGATTCACAATTCTTCACTTTTCTCCTTATCTGTGTCTCCTTGTGTCTCATCATCTTTCACTCCATTCTCATCTCTCCTGTAATGTGTCTCTTGTGCAGTCAAAAATAGTAGCTGAATTCTATAGTGTCACATCCGCTCTCCCCTGTTAAGCTCTCTAAATCTGTCTTCCGTCCTTCATTTGTATGTTAGTTCCTCTCTTCCCCTGGACCTGTGTCAAATGATGATTCCTAGAAAATCAGCCATTGTTTAAACATAGTGAACAACTGTCTCACATGATGGTGCTATATAGTTTAGGGTATGGATAAAACCGCTGACCACATAATGACACTGAGGATTGCAATCTTCATGTAAACTCTGCTATAAATTCACTGACAAGAGTACCTGACATGTATCTACCATCTGTACACCCTATTTCTTTGTGTCAGTGCATTTCTCTGCTCCTCTCTCTTTCACTTTGTCTCTTGCCAAAGAAAACATTGCTGGAAACACTGTTTTGTAAAAAATCTATTTGTTTGTCTTTCTCTGTGCCATCCCTCTCTTTAGATGATTTATTTGACTGCATTGCGGCGCTCAGCTCCAGTTTCAGGCGGTTCAGCCAACGTAAACCTTGTCACAACTCTGAATTCCTGACTAGGCTACAGCTTCCAGGCAGAGCTACAGTGGATCAGCACTGGATAAATACACGAGATAAGCTTCGCCAGAGCCGTGCATAGCACATGAGTTGGGCAAAGACCTCCTAACCACAGATAACCGCGATGGGTAACTTGAAGTGGAGCCATAATCAGTGTTTGTTTGGTCACATGTCAGTCACTGTCTCTTAAGTAAGTAAAATGAATTACAGCATTTTCCACAGACATTAGTCACAAAGTGCTTCACGAGAGCATAATGCATAGATACCAAATGAAAAATCATAAGAGATCAATTGACCCCCCAAGACAATTGATTAAGAAGTGCAAAACTAAAAAAACAAAACACAGTATTAAAAAAATACACAAAAAAAATCACACAATGATTCAAAGTATGCATGTCTGGTACATACAGATAACACAAATTTCTGTCTAAACATGTGTGTCTTTGAATCAGGAGACCATAAGGATGCAGGCAGAGTTCTCCATAGGTGCAGCATCCTCTAATGCTCAATCACCACAAANGTGTGTGTGTGTGTGTGTGTGTGTGTGTGTGTGTGTGTGTGTGTGTGTGTGACAGACAGCAAGTTTAACATATTTGACCAAAGAAAATTGACTTTTAAAAAAAATATTAAGAATATAGAAAATAAAAACAATATTGAAAGTGAAAAAATCCAAAGTAACAAATGACAAGAGTTACAGCAGACAAACCAATAGATACAGTGAGTGAGTAGTGCATGAATAAAGGTGCAGTAGATTTTTAAACTGGATCCTATATAAAACAGTGATTAAAATTATTGCTATCATTGCTGTTGCTGTGCTTCCCTTTCATTCCCTACCCCCTCTCTCTCTCTGTCTTGTTAAGCCCAACCAGTTAAAACAGATGATCACCCACCTAGAACCCAGTTGTGCCTGAGATTTTCTCCTGTTTAAATCAATTTTTTCCTTGCTGCTGTCATTACGTGCTTGCTCTTGGAATGTGGGGTTTCTGCATATTAAAGTTTATAGTCTAGACCTGCTCTATGTGAAAGGTTCTCTGAGATAACTTTAAAATAACTGTTAAAAGCAAACAAGGTCATTGTTTGTTTTTTCTAATTACTGCTTTGCTGCAGCTTTCAGCAGGCAGCCGCAAATACAAAGTTATCAACTAGCTGGTAAACCTACTGGTATATTTAAAGAGCCACACATTCCCTATATGAGTTAGTAGAGAACAAATCAGAGCTATATGGAGAATGAGTGGACTTACATTCAGCAGATGGAGACAAACATGGCTCCAAATAATAATGTTGCTTTGTATCTGCTGGAAGGGTAGGCAACTGTTTTCTACTGTAGCAAGTTAGTCAGTATCAGTGTAAAAGACTAATACATCAGGGTTGAGTTTTGAGTTGGTTTCTGCTGCCCCACGTGTGAATGCTGGTTCAACTGCAGCCTTGGTATGTCAAGAAGAAAATAGTCATGAATTCCTAAAACTGACACAGTAATGTTACATGGTATCTGTCTCGAATTTGCTCACATTAGCTAAGATGTGCTATTAGTTTTATCAGGCCAAATGAGAAGCAGCAAAAACCATAGACTGGAAAAAATATAGACGTAACACCTGTGGCAGCACTCATTGGTTTGGGGAGTCTGATTTTGAAGCTCATCCTATACAGTGGTGGTCAAAAGTTTACATACACTTGTGAAGAACATAATGTCATGGCTCTCTTGAGTTTACAGTTATTTCTACAACTCTGATTTTTCTCTGATGATGATTGCAACAGATACTTCTTTATCAAAAAAGACATTCATGAAGTTTGGTTCTTTTATGACTTTATTATGGGTTAACAGAAAAAGTGATCAAATCTGCTGGGTCAAAAATATACATACAGCAACATGAATTAGCAAATTTGGTGACTTAGAAAGTTGTGTCAGTGAAATGAGCTTCATAGTATGGCCTCTTAACTTCTTGTGAGTGATTATGAATGACTACAACTGGTGACTTCTCTAAGGCCATTTAAATAGGGCTCACTGAAACGCCCACAATGGGAAAGTCAAAGGAGCTCAGCATGGATCTGAAAAAGCGAATCATTGACTTGAACAAGTCAGGAAAGTCACTTGGAGCCATTTCAAAACAGCTGCAGGTCCCATGAGCAACAGTGCAAACAATTGTTTGTAAGTATAGAGTGCATGGCACTGTTTTGTCACTGCCACGATTAGGAAGAAAATGCAAGATATAACCTGCTGCTTTGGTCAGGAGGGTGAAGATTCAACTGAGAACACCAACAAGCAGATCTGCCTAGAATTAGAAGGTGCTGGAACACATGTGTCAGTGTCCACAGTCAAGCGCGTTTTGCATCTCCATGGACTGAGAGGCTGCCGTGCAAGAAGGAAGCCCTTGCTCCAAAAGTAGCACCTTAAGGCTCGACTGAAGTTTGCTGCTAATCACATGGACAAAGATAAGACCTTTTGGAGGAAAATTCTGTGGTCAGACAAAACAAAAATCGAGCTGTTTGGCCACAGTGCCCAGCAATATGTTTGGAGGAGAAAAGGTGAGGCCTTTAACCCCAAGTACACCATGCCTACCATCAAGCACGGTAGTGGTAGTATTATGCTGCCAATGGAACTGGTGATTTACAGAGTAAATGGGATAATGAAGAAGGAGGATCACCTTCAAATTCTTCAAGATAACCTAAAGTCATCAGCCCGAAGATTGGGTCTTGGGCACAGTTGGGTGTTCTAACACCCAAAAAACAAAAGTGGTAATGGAATGGCTAAATCAGGCTAGAATTAGGGTTTTAGAATGGCCTTCCCAAAGTCCTGACTTAAACCCCATTGAGAACTTGTGGACAATACTGAAGAAACAAGTCTGTGTCAGAAAGCCATCAAATTTAACTGAACTGCACCAATTCTGTCAAGAGGAGTGGTCAAAGATTCAACCAGACTTCTTCCTGAGGAAGATGAAGTGAAGGCTGAGCAAGCAGCATTACATAATGATATGGAAGTTGCAGTGCAGTGGACAGAAAGACTGCAGGTGGTGCAGGTGGTGAGTATGATTGTGAAGGTCATTGGGATTTCACTCCCTGCCATTGGAGACATCTTCAAAAGACAAATACTGAAAAAACCTCCCTGCATTGTCAAGGACTCCTCCCATCGCTCCCATGGACTGTTCCTTCTCCTGCCGTCTGGCAGGAGATATTGATCTGTTAGGGCAAGAGCAAGAATAACAAGAGTGTACAACAGCTTCTTCCCACAGTCCATAAGAATGTTAAATGCATAATATTTAACTTTTTGCACATCTACACATCAGCTACCTCTTAATAACTTATTTATTATGATTTTATCAGACAGTTAAATACAGTTTATTTTATTTAGTGCTGACTGTGTTTAGCTGTTGTTGCCTTATTGCCTTTTAATTGTGCTTATGTGTTTCTTAGGTATGATTAGTTTAATTTAATCTAGTTTCTCTTGCACTTTAGTCCTGAGAAACACATTTTGTGTCAGCCAGGGAAATCAGATTGTTTTCAAAATCTTAAATAACTGTGGCTACACAGAAGAAAAAATAATATGTGATGGATAAGAACTTGTGAAATTCTATTTTATTTGTAACACTTCAACCATTCGTTGTATAAGCCACTGGTGAGATTTTGCACAGGGGCCAAATTGCTAGTAAGTTATTGTATAAACACTCTCAGAGTGTGAGAGTTTATGCTACAGTGAATTAGACAGTCACATTTTGTTGCTCAGATTGCTGGCAGATGCTGAGGAACAAGGATCATTGTGTCACTCAGCAGTTTCATGTACATATTCTGCTGAACAACCAACAAGATGAGGTGGTGGGAGAAAAAGTTGCCAGCTGGACTAAGAAAGCAGCTGACCCAGCAAATGCTCATCAATTTACTAATCTGGCACATTTTATACAAAACATAAATACTCATGTGTCATATGGCCTATTATTTAACCTGTGGACATTGCATGTTTTCTAACTGTTTTCTCTTTGCCATGTTTTTGTATTTTTTTGTATAACAACCAGGCACATTTGGTCTTTTTCTTTTCCATGTAAGCTTGGCTAACCCACCACTTGATTTATTTTTCTGTATAAACAGCGTTTATTTTCTGTTCTGCCAAGATTAGCCATGCTCCTTTATTGAATTAGTCAGATCTCATCATAATTTCATAGTACCATGATTTTCTGTTGTGATAGGCAACCTTCCCCCATAGAAATTTCAGTATGGTGATCTATGCCAGTCCATAGTGCACACAGTACAGGCTGATATGGAGGGATTCCCATCCATCTTCATGTTACTGCTATTCTTTCACCACATGTGTCAGGAGTCAGAAAAAGCTTGTGTAACTATGCAAGTTGGTTAGATGTTTTAAAATATTTCCCACAAATGTGATCAGAATTTTTCCAGCTCAGAATGTGTTGTGGTTCACTCACCCTTAGTTATACCTCAATAGACTGAATAAGATAATTTAGTCATATAAAAAATTCACCTTAAGGGCTGCTGTTTATAAAACATTAATAACTCATGTGATATGTCTGTATTGAATCATACATTTCCCTTTGTTGATAATCTTAAAGCCAGAAAACTGTGGTCAACACTTGAATTCCTGGACTCTTGTTTGTTCTGTTAGGCAGATTTGCCTAACCTTAATGTGAACTATGGCTCTGGACTGGCTGGATCAGACAGAGAGTCCAAACAGCTAGTAGCCCCTCCATCAGGGGCAAACCTCTGAAGCCATTTCTACATCAGTGAAAGAAGTATTAGAGGGGAAACAGCAACAGCAGTGCCGCTTGAGTGTGTGTGTCCATGTGTGTTTTGAACTGAAAGCATGCATGCATAGCTGATGCATAGCTACCTGATATAGAGATGTGTATGCATTTGTGCGTGCGTGCGTGTGTGTGTGTGTGTGTGTGTGTGTGTGTGTAAAATGCTTGTACTCACAAACTGTGCTCAGCCTGTTAGGCCTGAAAGGACCCACTCTGTGTTTTCCTACCAGTGTTTGATCAAGCTGACAGGAGCCCATTGTTTAGGGCTCGCTGGTTAAATCTTTGTGACCAAGTGCTGCTTGGCAGAAAAATTGCTTTTCTGAGAGTTAGATACACAAATGATGGCTGAGATCAGACCTTTCAAAGTCTTTTCATTCTGTGACCTGGGTAAGACAAGTCACTGACCCTGTTAGGCAGAATAACAATAATAGCATAGCTTTTGTTATTCAGGGCTCTGCACCAAAGCTGTGGTGTTGCCTAAGACATATTTCAGGTTTTAAGGCATAATGTAATCAACCAGGTTGACCTTGATCTTATGGTTACATTTCAATGGACTTCAAGATCAGTATCACAATGTGTAAAATCATGCACCTTGGCAATGTTTTGTTGAGGGTATCATTGTATCAGTGCAGACTATTTTGGGAGATTAAGAGATTAATCTTTTTTATTGACACAAATCATTAATTGCATTTTATTACTGGAAAAGTAATGACTATATTTAGAAGAGCTTGCTCATGCTCATTGCTGCTTACAGCTGGACCTCCCGCATCATGCCCACACATGTTTATGCAGTTCACTGCATTGTCATCTGCTGGCCACTAAACTGTCACATTACATCACTATAAAATCCTTAACTTCAAAGGTACTTCAGTGTAACTGCAAAGGGAAGACAGCATTAGATCCAGCTTTACTCTTTATTTACTCTAAATCTTAAGCATATGTATTTACATAAAGCATATTTACAAAAAAATAGAAAATAAATAAATATATAGATTATTTGCAAAAGCACCCAACTGTTAAAGCCTTTCTTCCTACCTGTTACCTTGTGAAAACTATTGTTCCTCATCCTCACTCCACTCCACAAAACAACTTTTGAATATTGTTCTTTTTGTAGATTGTTTATTGCGTTTTACATAATTTGTGCAGTGCAAAATGAACCAGGTCAGTGAGTTTTAATGTTTTTGATTTGAAGAATAATGAATTTGTGTAATCTCTATATCTAGAGATTACACAAGGATCGATAGTGATTGTATTGTACATTTGTATGTTTTGCCCCAAACCTCTGTACAGTAATGTAAATATGGTAAAATTAGTGAAGAGTAGAGAATGTGGTGTGATTTATGAACCAGAATGTGTTTTGCTTTACTCAGAAGCTTCTTGACAATTTGCCTGTACATGTTTTATATAAGACTTCCAGCTTATTTTACCAATTATTACCCCAAGAAACTCCACCCCATCTACTTGTATCTGTACTTGTGTATTCGTATTGCAATTACTGAATAACATGAATTTGGTTTTACTTAAATTTAATGATAATTTGTTTCTGTCAAACCACATTTTCAGTTTGCACATTTCAATAGTTATACCCCAATAGTTAATATATAATAATAATATATATATACGTAAATCCCCCCAGAGGAAAAAATACTAGTGTCATCTACAAATAGACTGCCAAAACAGTTTATAAATGACATACGTATGTCATTTATAAACTGTTTTGGCCCTAATACTGACCCCAACTTTACAAATTATTTTCTGTTACTTAAATAACTTCTCACCCAATGAAATAATAATCCCTTGATCCAATTTAAGTTTATTGATTAATATGCTATGATTAATTGTGTCAAAGGTTGAATGCAGTTTGTGATTGATAGCCTTTGTGTTCTCCTCACTGGCATTCTCTTCTGTTAATGCCAGTGATATCGGGCTGTTTGTTCTAAATCCATACTGACTGTCCAAAAGCAGTTTATGCTTATTTATGAATTTGTCTAATCTGCTATTGAATAGTTTTCTTCTAGAATTTTGGAGAATTGCGGAAGTAGAACTGTGGAAGAAACTGGCCTGTAATTTGTGAAATGGTGTCTATCCCCAGTTTTATACAGCTGCACAACTTTAGCTATTTTCATTTAATTAGGAAATTTACTGGATTGGAATGATAAGTTACAGATATATGTTAGTGGTTCAGAAATTCCCTCAATGAATGAATTTTTTTTTTTTTTTTTTTTTTTTTTTTTACAATTTTCCTATCAGTCTCATTAGAATCAGTAGATCTTTTGTAATTACATTTATTTAGAATATTTATTATTTCTTTTTCTTACACTGTTTTGAGGAACATTGAACTGGGAAGGTTACAATGAGACACATGATTCCACTCACAACTGTCTTCTGAAAGTTATATGCCACCCACTGTGGTTAAACACTGACTGTCAAGTGTTGAAATACTACATCATTTATATAGAGCTCCAGAAATTCTCATGGGAGTTGTCTTGGAGTTGCTATTACTTCTAAGGAACAGCTCCCATCCTTGCTAGGTTTAGCATGAGTGTGGTTCAGAATCAGAGATATCCCTGTTTGGTCCAGACATTTGGGATTTAGCCAAAGAATATGTCTATGTGAAACACTGCAAAAACCAGAGTCAGAAGTGAGTTGAAATGGTTCAAAATGTTATTGGCTCAATGTGAAAACTGTTACACACAGTAAAATTGAAACACTTTTACAGCAACAAATAAGAGATTAGCAGGATGCATCTGCATGCATGCACATAAGCATTGTAGTCTGACAGTGTAATTATCTGTCTGTCTCTGGCATTTGTAGCCAACATGGCCCACACTGTAGAAACCACTTCCCCTCCACCACAATGGACAGAAGCAGAGAGAAGATAAAGACAGACTGGAAATACCTTAGGGGTCTCTGTTTCTTTCCCTTTTTCTATCCCTTAAATATCTGTCAGTAGTGAATGGGAAGCCAAAAAGCAGCCTAAATACAGATGAAAAAACAGATTTTCTGCGATCACCGACTTCCAGAGATGTAGTGATTTCTGACATTGCGGCTTGCACAGAAAATTAAAACCTTCTGGAAAGCTCAGGAGCAGAAGATGAGGAAGGACGTTGCAGCCAGAAGTGCTGAACTGTTATCCAACTGTTATCCTTTCATGCCATCAGACACCAGATGAGCTGACAAAGATGACCAACCCCAGCAGAGATGAGTCAGTACGGTGGAAACATGGGGCTGTTTCTTTTAAAAATGTAGTTATACAAGAAGCACTCACTGAACATGCAGCCTCTTTTTCAAACTCTGTATCCACAATCACACTCCTCTTCTTCTAGTGACTATTCAACTCCACTGCAGCTGCTGGAGGTTACCTGCCTGGCTCATCTCAATTTCAATGTTGAGAGCAATGAGAGCATTACTCATTTTTTCCTGAACTTTCACTGTAAGTATGAGGATTCAAGGCGGCATTCTTCCAGGTAAAAAGCACATGGGTAGACTTTACAGTGTAAGAACAATGGTGTTGTTGGCTGGCTGCTCATAGAGCATATTAAAAGTGCTACTTGTAACATTTTGTGCTTTTAAAATTAATACCATATTTCCCCATAAACCCTGTTCCTTCCTGTGTCATGTGAATGTGTTTCGAAAACTTAGAAGGAGGACAAGAGCCAGTAACAGCACTTGATAACAGAAGAAACCTGCACCAAGAGATTTTTAACTGTCATTTTGAATAATGGCAGTGGTGAGAAATGTGCACAGTAAAACAGTTCACATTTTATGCCTTACAGTAGTCTCCCTTTGGTTGAGGGAACACGGCAGTTTCACTATAAAAATCCAACATGTAGGCAGACTTTGTAAAACAATGTAGGAGCTGATACAGTCTGACAGTTTAACTGATTTGATTTGATTGGCACTGAGTATGGAAAGAGTTCTCCAACGAGTGCCCAGTGTTTTCAGATTTTCTCTAATGATTAATTTAATGATCTCTAATGATTTACAAATAACATGTTTTAACACACATATCTAAGTTTCTCTTGCCAATTAAATACAGAGCATGACAGTGATTAATACATGAGCAGATATAGTCACATGTTCCATATATTGTCCAAACATTTATGAATCTATTTCACTACCTAAAAGTCCATGAAATGTCAAACAGTGTGTTTATCAGAATGGTTACTCCTCAGTGCTGTCAGCACATACCTGCCTCCTCTACTTTTACATCAGCATTATGGGTGGTTTCGTAATTCTCTTTTGTTTTTTCATCAATATTGTGAAATCTATGCAACCAGTGGGGTGGTGAGTTTAGGGATAGTTTGTGTCAAATTTGCAAAGATTTATTGCAAATTAAATTATTTGTTTAAATAGTTTTAAACTTAACGTGGATAACCGAACTGAACCATCAGTGAGGGTATCATGGGATACATTACATCAGTCTCTTTGTTTTAATGTGTCTGTGTGTGTACATACATTCTCACATTTCTCAGCATTACCTGAGATGATACCTGAAGCCTGATTAAAGGACAGCTGAAACCCTTACATCAGTGGTTGCCATGGCAGTCATTTCCCCATTAAGCATTTAGGGAGGTCACAGAGGTTTAAATTACAGCAATTTCATGTCAATCAGTTTAATACAATGGGTAAGAAATACTTTTCACATTTCTCTGTTACTTATATTTCTCTGTTACATCTCTTATTTTTACTTACTTTTCGCTTTCCTTTCTCTAAATGTCTGTTATGTAATCTCTTATCATTTTATATTGAAAAACATTAAAGTTTAGTCCCTTTTTTCGTTCAGAAATATTTCTATCTTTCTATATATTACTATCTTATTTCATATTGCTTATTCTTCCATTTGTCTCAGTTTTTCTCTCATTTTAACTTCATCTCCATGCCTCATCCTCATCATATCCTTCCTTTTAATTTGAATCCCCTTTTTTTCTTTAGGTTTCATTCTCTAACTTTCATGAATCTTTTCCACTCTCCATCCAACCCCTTCTTATTTTTGTCTCTGTGATTTGAGTTGCCTGAGGCTAGCTGCAAAAAACAAATGATTGCATTTTTATGATTCTACAGCAGGAGGAGTGTGGGTTGAGGGGGGAAGGGAAGAAACAAGTTAAAAATGGAAGGAGAAGAAGACAAGGGTGAGGAAGAGGATGAAAGAAGACTTGTTGTCAGGTTGGGGCCACAGCCAAAAGAACAAGTCAAGCATATTAGATAAAGCAAGAAAGGAGTAAAAAGGCTAAGATGTAGAAGATGGAAGAGAAAAAGATGAAGGAAGGAGAACACAAATGTTGAGAAGATAAGTGAGGGAGAAAGTTATCAGAGAGGCAAAGCAAATAACTGGGGGAGGAAAGAGAGGAGTAAAAACAGAGAGAGGAGGTGGAATGGGAAAGGTGAAAAGAGAGGCAGGACAGCATAAAGGGTCAAAACTATTGTAAATTTTGGCACTTTGTCAAAAACTCACACCAACAAATTATCTTCCATACGATGGAATATTTAAGACTTCTTGTGGTATTAAAATATGCAGAAAATGACATAGTTGTCATAACATTTGTACAAGAAAATGTTTTTTTAAGAATGATGGCTCCTCTGCCTGCCTTTCCCAGAGGAAGATTTAATGTGCACTGATGCCTGGATGACTAATGATGTTTCCATCGTAGCTGAAATGATTAAAAAACAGCCAATTTTTGGCTCATTTTCAAAGCTTTATTGACATGCTGTATCTCTCTGAATGTACAGAGGGGAGGCTTTCACTCAGACACACACAGACAGACACACAAAGCTAAGGCCTTCACAAATGCTTGCATACACATACACACAAACACAAATGAAAACACAGATGCAGAAGCAGTTTAGCCAACTCACATCATCATACACACACACACTCACACTCACACGTGCTCTCAGAGTGTTGACACAAAATTATGTCTAATTCTCTCTATGCTGAGTGATATAGACCACATAGGATGTGGAATGTTTCTGCTTTACATCCATTTAAATAAAGAGAAGTCAAACCGAACACCCCCACTCACACACACCACCTGCCAACACACCACATACACACTCAGTGCACATGTAAATACACAGCTCTTCCTCATAGTGTTATTTTATGTGTTTTCTGATTTTTTTTTTTAATATAATTGCTTGCATTGTTCTGTCATTTTAAGATTTATATCATTACTATCTATTTCCTAGCTTGTGATATTGTTCCAGGTTGTAGGAGCCAATGTTTGTTCCCATCTATCAGCATTACAGTGCTGTCCATTACAATGTCATTTATTAATACTGCCACTAGTTACCAAAGTTTTAATGTTCAAATAATGTACATTTGGCTTTAACTGAATGAAACATAGGCCAACAATATTTTTGGGGTATTTTGTGAAAAAAGCCTAATATACTATGCAGCTGGATCATAAGACTCATACACTCATACAATGTTGATGAACATTTCCAACACATGTAGCAGAATCAGGGTCATTCAGCCATTCTCTAGAAAAAAAGTGAACTACCAAAATGAATGCTGATCATTTGAGAAGTGGTCTTACCATAGTTCCAAATTGCCCTCAGTCAGAATTTTCAGGTTTTAATAACTATGGTTTATTCAATAAAATAAGGCTGCACAGTAAACGGGAGACTTCCAGAAACTGTGTAAAACTTTACTGGAATCATTAATGCTTGTACCTCATGCTGCAATCTGTAATCTTATTGGCATGGGTACACATAACAAAGAATCCAGTGAAAAAAACACTGTTATTAGAGAAAGATGGAGAGCATGCTGAACAGAAACACAGAGAAAGACAGACACAGAGGGGAAAAGGATACAAGCGAGAGAGCATTTAGTCATTCACTGTAATTTTGAGATGGAGGTGATGAGATGAAATAAGATTTCTGCCCCATTAATCAAATATCTGATATCTGCTTGAGGGAAGTTTCCTGACCACCCAGCCAATGCGTTTATTGTATCCATTCCAGATACTAGAGAGATTAGTTTACAACAGTATCCCAGCAACCAGCTGGCAAATCAAAGGACCAATCATGTTCTTGACACAAGAACTAACATATTTAGAAAAGTTACCGCTTGTCAGCGTCATTTTCACTCTCTGGATCATGTTGATGCAGTAATTTTACCCTTGGAATCAGACTGTAATTGGTTAGTTTGTTTGTGGTGGGTCTAGTTAAGAGGCCAAAAGAGGTCACATAGGTGGTGGCAGCAAGGCACAGATTCTCTGTTCAAATCTACACTTTTAAACAATATTGACGGAAATGAAAAAAAAAAA
>JANJYP010023728.1:0-10952 GCA_024605115.1 Rastrelliger brachysoma | reverse complement strand
AATTCAGAAATTCATACGGATGTTTTGAAGAAAGGCGCCGCGGTGTGCCGAATCTATTTTCTAGGATGGCAACGCTATGACTCGCCCTGCCCTACCACTGATTGGACGTTCTTACCCTAATTCTAACCAATCGTAGTTCTCATTCATGAATGTGACCAATCCAATCAACGCAAGAATTGAGAATATCCAATAAGAGGACAGAAAAGGGCGGGATTAGACTTCGCCGATCTAGGTAAAGAAATAGCCCACCCCCAATGTATCCGCTTCTTCCATTCTTCGGAAGTGGTTATTGCGCATGTCACGTTAGCTCTGCTTCCAGATATTTCGTCCAAAACACACTCACGAGGTTTATCCTGTATACCTTGACACCGCGACTACACTGGTGTTTTTGATCCAAAAGTACACAGGTGAGAATATTACTTAGTTTAATGTCTTTCAGGCTGTACATTTGTTACATTTCTTACGTGTTTACATTCAGCACCGAGCCTTACCAGCCAGGGAGCTAGCGTTAGCATACAGTCTGATGACGCTGCGACTGTGATCAGTAAAAATAAGAAGATACTAGTCTTTTAACTATTAAAAGAAACCCCTCCGGGATTCTGCTTCACGTGCGATAGAGTACTGTATGAATTATGTAGGACAAACAAACCTCACTGATCATTAATGGTAATGTTACACAAACATTACCAAGAATAACCAAAACCAACTAATNGTAATGTTACACAAACATTACCAAGAATAACCAAAACCAACTGGACACCAGATCACCTCAAGAATATAGATCTGCAACTAATAATTACTTTCATTGCTGATCAAGTAAGTCATTTTGTCAGTGAAATGCAAAAATACAGTAAAAAAAAGATTTAATTACTTTCCAAAGTGGCATCCAATTATTTTGGACAAAAAACAAGAATCTACAACCCCTCAGAGATGTAAGAAACGACAAAATCTTCACATTTGAGAACAAGCATTTTTTTTCTGAATTTCTTTTCTCAAAAGGACTCAAAATTATTTTAATTTAAGTATCTTAATAGTTGCCGACAATTATCTAATCCTCAAACTGATTGTTAGATGATGCTTCTCAAAATATAAGTTTGGGGCAAAATCATTTTGAATTGGCAACACTAAACTGTCTGAACTTTGTTTTAGTTTGCATATTTATTTACATCCTTATCTTCTGTCCACCAAAGTCTTAAGTGTTGTCTACACGAACATTCAGGGATGCGCCCCAGTCATGAAACATTTGTGTGCACTTATTTTAGCAACCACCTTGTTCAAATCTTTTTAAGAGTAGCACAAACATTTTAAATAAAGAAACGTTTCCTTATGTGGAAAGCACGTCCCTGTTGTCAATGAGATGATGACAACGTGTGTCCCCTTTCTGTGCCACAGGTTCTTCATCTTGGACGGTCTGTGTGAACTACAGTCATGGTGTGCATTCCCTGTATTGTGATTCCCGTCCTGCTGTGGGTCTACAAGAGGTTCCTGGAGCCTATCCTCTATCCTTTCATTTCACCCATCATGAATACATTCTGGACCAAAAAAGCGGTGCAGGAGACTGGCACTAGTGACCAAAAAGTTAGTGACAACTCTAATGGGACATTCAGGGTAAGATATTGAATGACTACATTATTATAATAATGTTTTTTCAACCTAATTCATTCATTTTGCTGCATGAGTGTTTAGACACCTGTATGGTGGTAATATCAGTTTGTGTGTAAGGCTCTGCAGTTATTAAGCATTATCTCCTTTAATATCATAATGGTATTATGATGATAAGACTATTTTGTGTTTTCAATTTTACAGCAATTTGTTTAAATTAATAATTATCCAACTACTTGTTACACTGGAGAAATTTAAGTATCATGATTACCGGTAATACTTTGTGTTAGATGTTTTTAGAGACTTTGGAGATCTTTATTATGATGGTATGTTGTTGATTATGGAAGGGTGTGTCACTATTTTTGCTTATTAATGTCTTTCAGCCCGAAAGCAATGGTGAGGCTACTGCCAATGGGTCTACAATAGCAGCTGATAAGAAGACAGACTAACGCCTCTACGTTATTATAATGCATCTACAACAGTGTAAATATTTCTTGATATAATATAGAAACTATAAAGTAACTTATCAGTCTTCTAGGAATGGTCTTTACCAACTTCCATATTGTGTGTTTAACTTGTTTTTAATTATTTCATTTATATTCCAGTAATTTTTAAAAAAGTAGTTATTATTATATTTTCCTTGTTAATTATAAATTGATACGAGACATATATCTATTGAACAGTCAAATTCAATGGAATAGTTTTTCTAAGTCAAACCTGCTGTTCAGTCAATGAATAAAAGAAATTCTTCACATGGTAAAAGTGCTCATTTATTGTCTCCGTTCGACACAGTGCTTATGTTACGGCTAGTCTGATCCCTCTTCATTTTAAAGTCATTAAGGAATTGACATCTGTATTTAATTATATTTTAAACCATAGAAATGTGAAACCAATATCACACATGCAGAATGTGTTAAAATGATCATTGACGATTAAAACATTAGTTAATGTTTCACCAAGACAGAAAAAAACAGACATAGTAAAAAAAAAGGGAAAAAATTAACTATGCCAAGTTTGACTTTGTCCCGATGTTGCATGTCCTTTAAGGACCACATGAATCAGGTAATGTCTCCTGTTTGTGAATTTAGCAATGAATTGCTAACACATTGGTAAGAACAAGGTGTATTCTATATAATATGATGGTTCTATATCTGTCCACTTGATTTAGGTTTTTGTGTCCATCAGCTGACAAGGACAAGGGACAGGTGTTAAGCTAATTGTACTATGTTTCCTCATTTGCCTGTTGAAGGGAGACTGAGGCAGTGCCCAAAAACACTCCCTAATGTCTTATATTCTTTTCAGTGACACATGATTTAGTGTCTCCCAAAATTAGAAATTTACTGAAAAAGACCAATGAATTGTGAGATTGCTGGATCTAATAATGCAACGCTTCACATTGTAGCCTATAGATGTTACAGTTGAGACAATACCTGTAAGTGATGAAAATTATGAAAACATTCACATTGCATGTACATTCTCAATTTAATGCTCACTATGAGTAACCTATTGCCTATGTGTGTGATTTCAAATACAGGATGTCCAAAAATAGATATTTTGAAACCCATATGAATCATATTTTACCATCACTGAAGATGCAGTGTATCATGTTAGAGCATGTATTTCTTTTCAGTTTCCTATCTCAAAGTTAGCTTTTAACTAATAAATGATAACGCCCCACTTGTCCAGAACAGACAGAAACATGGTGGTGCAACATAACAGCTTCCATGAAAGAGGGACCTGCTACCTATGTAGATATAAAAGGTTCAATCTAAGCCAAAGGAAACAGAATTTAGTTTCAAGTGATTGTGAATTAAAACGAATTATATTCCATTTCTGACAAGTCCATTCCACTGAATGCCACTAAATTGCACATACTGCGCCTACATAGTATGGACCGACAAGCAAGTAAGCAAATAGAAAATCTGCGTATAGATCAGTCACCTCTTCTATTCGCCATATTTCTATCTGCAACGTCACATACGTAAGTCAAAAGCCCTTGTGTCGTCATTACGCAAGGGGTGGCGACGTGGAAAACATGGAGGACAGGAGTATGTAGAGTAAACTTAACTGTCTCAATTTCCACGCCGTTTCACGCATTTGCCTTTGTGAATTTCAGTCGATAAATTAATTAGGAAAAATTGTTAATTCATTTAAAATAAAATTATTCATTTCTTCACGGTGGTGGGAGCCGAGAGAGCCACGGAAACTGCGAGAAGCGTTTATGACAGGTAAGCTAAGCGGTCAGCTGATTGCAAACAAGCTGTGAACATTAGCTGTTTTCTGGACTGTAATTGATAAGTACTGATGAACTGGAGGTACTCGTGAATCTATAATGTATGTATATATGATTTCACGCTGTTTAGTTAGTGCCAGTATATCGTGGTGACAGTGATAATGGCTGCCGAAGCGCCTGTACTTGAAACAGGATGAGCTACCTGACGTCCCGTAAGCTAAGTTGAATTCAAACTGCAGTGATATAAATAAAGGATACAACTACAGAGGTATGAGATAGCAAACTGGATGTAGAGACTCAGTTTCACTCTGGCATGATCACTATAGTCTTACAACATCAACACAAGACATAAAGATGTGCTGGTGACATGCACATCTTTATCTTTGCTCAATTTTGTTTCTCTCGTGTTTCATCATAAATAAATACGAGGCATACGGTGTGGTGAACCTCAATTATCAATAAGTCTTCGACGTCCTGATCCTCACCCGCGTAAACGTGGCTCTGCTGGCTACACCTGTATGCCGAAGGTGTGTCTTTTCAAGAAAGCACGTCCTGGTTTAGCAGCCTGTCATCCTTGAAGTGGCCTTTTGACATGTTGAATTAAATTTGAAGAGGCCAGTTTTGCTTGGATGTATTGTTCAAATCATGTGGATTTGATAGCTGTAATAGAAGCATGGCTTTCTTATCAGCTTCCACTCCAGCCCTATTTTTGGAGCAAAACCTAAACTGACCTACTTATATTAAAATAGTTGTAGCTCTTGAACCACAGTGACTATAAAAATAAGGTCTTCTGTGATGCCAGAGAAGTATGAACGTTGCAGAAAGCCACTGAAATTATTAAATATTTAAATATTGTGTTCCCATAAAAATACAAAAAATAGTGTAAATAAATGCCTATGGTAAAGATTGCAGTGTATTTGCCTTAAATTATAACTCGATGAATACATAGACAACAAGAAGTCTTTCTCAGGTAAAGGAAGAACTGTAGTCAATAGAAATTCAGTAAGCACAAAAATCATTCAGTGAGCAGGTACACCTTGTATCGAGACTACAAACATGTATAATTGTTTTCTTAAAAAATTAAGCATTAGTGCAGACAGAAATTTAAATGCTCTGTGAAATTTAAGCTTGTTTCCAGCCTCATAAGTTATGAATGCAGGTTTATAAGCATCTGTCAAACATTAGTAGATTTTTTTTTGTGGTGATGGCACCAAAGTTTAAAGCATTTCCTCTGCCCCAGGATTTGGCATATGCCCGGTGAAAAAGCAATAAGGAGTGGTGCATCCGGCTGAGTGTAGCCAGTAAAGATGGGAGCCAACACCAGTCAGGTCAGTGACCTGTCTGAGAACCCCAGCCTCAAGGCCCTGGTGGGCACTGAGTCCATATCTGAAAATGACCCTTTCTGGAACCAGCTCATCTCCTTCACCTTCATCAGCCCAACCAGCAGGTATGCAAACACACACATGGGAATGTTTTATTAGACAGATTTGTACAGCTTTTTTCTCTGACTGTCCCAATATCAGTCATCCTCCCGCCTGTATGAGGACATGGAAGGGAAATGAGGGGTCCAGCTATACGGAAATAGTTAGTGGGAGGTCACATTCATTTGTTGATTATTTGACATGGTTGATTTCATGATACTAGTCATTTCCTGGGTGCAGCTTCTCCTTAATTCTTCTAAACAACAGTGACTCCTCAAAATCTATTGAATATTTCCTCTTTTCTTTTAGTACTTAATTTCCCCGAGCACATACTCCTCAGTTATATTCTGCTATGCTAGCAGACGTTGTGATATACAACCTTTCAGTGAGTACATCCTTTACGATTTCCAGCCAGGATCTAACATTAAACTTTAGACAGGATGTTTGCAGAGCTCACCTGAGTAATGATTTAACAGGGTTATTGTCCTGTTTGCCTGAGAATGGAGCATAGCATTTAGTTCCTTGAGAAATAAAGACACTGCATTCCTTTGTGAAGCTGGACTGTAACTGATGGTATAAATTGATATTGATTGTTTTTTTTTTTGTATATTTCATTAAATCTAGGAGCAGGAGCTAATCATGCTTTTAAAGAACAGATTTTTTTCTGATAGGAAACAAAAGCCAAAACATCTTCTAGTTTTAAATAAAGCAATATGTCTCTGTATTTTACAATAGCAGTAAAACTGTGGAAGTGCAGAGGAAATGTGTAAATACAGAGGGCATATATGGTGCATTTTAGCATCTAGGGTGAAAAATCAAACTTCACATTTAGTATGATCACTAATCAGCTGAAGTTTCCAAACATGTTATATTTAGTTTCTATGTGCTTCAAATCAAAAGTTTCAGCAATTTTCTAGATGTTGATAATAGTCTCATTAATGCCTCAATTTGTCATGGGCCTACGATCTTCGGTCATATGATAGAAAACAAGAATAAAAACATTTCCATATAAGTTTTTAAAATGTTATATTCTGAGAACTGCATGTGTGATGATGTTGAGTTGCATGGTTAAAAAATTATGTTGATTTTCTGCAACTCTGTTACTGAGCACATTTTGGTTTCAAAGTCATATAAAGTCTTAATTTATTTAGATCTTTTTGTATTGCCATTAAAGTACATGCATTCACACACAAAATGACATGTTTTCAAATGTCGGAAGAGTGGTACCGAGATATGTAGTGGAAGTGTAACTCCGTTACCACGTGATCTTCCCCATATGATCTACATAGAGAGCATTCCAGTGAAACATCTGGACAAGCCTGCAGGGGAATCATGCCCAATTAGCATGTGAGAAGAAATCAGAGAAGATCTTACAGTGAACCAGCTGCTTTTCTCAGATCTGGCTCATTGAAATTGATTTTTTTTTATTTATTTATTTTTTGCTTATAATCACAGTACTGCCCAGAGGACATACTGTTCCTTTACCATAAAAAATGAATGGCACTCCCTTATAGCATACTGTATAAGTATGGCATGACTGCACAACTATATACTATGTTTCCAAAAAAGAAAATACTATATACTTAATTCTAATGGAGATGAAACAGTTCTATTAGTTAGTAAAGGCTGAATTCCTCCATGTGATTTAAGAAATATTATTCATTGATTTATTGATTAGTTGATCTACAGAAGTAAACACCAACTGTTTTGATAATTAATATATCATATTAAAAGTATATTTTAAAATATTGATCTGTACACTTGAACAAATCCCTGAACGTCTCACTCAGACTTTAGAGGCATTTATATTACTTCTTTCCCCATTCCTGCAAATCTGTGAAAATTGCAGAGAACCAGTTATTTGAATGTTATTACGGTACTGTTTAATTATACCATGCTTTTCTAGCATGACAACACAGGGCACTGATCCATTTTCTCATACTTATCTTTCAAGTATCCTCCTTGTTTTCCCTACATCTTCTCATCCCTGTTTTCCTTATTAACAGTGGAGACTCAAAGTTGCTGGAAGAGGCCATCATCCCCCTGGCAAAGATCCTCAGTAAGTTTTCATTGATATAAATATACTTAATATCTGCTGATTTTACTTTACTGGTGTGCCGTGAGATGAGTTCAGGTGTGTGGTGGGATTTTTGACAGCTGTATGTTATTACTGCTTAACACTGATGGGAATAATAGCATTAAAATAAAGGGTGTTACTAACAGTGTTATTTTTTCCAGTAACGGGTGTTACAACGCTGTTATGGTTAGCAACAATGGAATGGGGCATGTTAGAAACTAAACTTACTCATTGAAGCTGTTGTCATCGACATGGCTCTTAGTCACAGGAGCTGCAAATGCAGCACGCACACAGAAGCTTCACATACCCAACTAGCAGAGGTAAGCTGCAGCAATGTGAGTCAAGAGGGAAAGTTGGTGTTTTCAAAGTGTAAGTACAGTCACTACTTTAATCTCCTTGAGGTAAAATACAGGAACTTATATGTGAGGTGTGCATTATGTCCCGGAGACAAGGTTTTGTCCACATCCATTGTAAGCAACTCAAATCTAATGAAGCATGTCTCAATGGCACACACTGCAACAAACCTAGTGGCTAAAAACACTGATGATGGCACCTCCCAAGCGTGATATTTAAACTTTTACAAACAAGTAACGCAATAGTTTATTCCCCTGGTAACTAGTTACTTTTATTGTGGAGTAATTCAGTTACTAACTCAGTTACTTTTTTGGAGAAGTAACTAGCAACTATAGCTACAGTAACTACTTTTGAAAAGTAACATGCCCGACACTGCTGCTTAATTACATCACTATGCACAAATTTATGAATAAATGTTAAATGTAATAGCTCCTATATCAATATTTTGTGCACACTCATTTTAGCAGGCTATCATTAGGCTACATATGCAAATGCTATAAACACAATTAATCACTAATAAGCCATTAAACTGTTTGCACAGAACCCCTGTGGTGGGAATCATTACAATGCGATATTAATATTGTTAATAATGATGAATGACCATTTAACCGTTTTATTTAATATAAGTAAATTAAGATATCGTAAACATTTATGGAGTGGTGACAGTGATAACACATGCTATCAAAGCTATTTTGCATGGATATGTATAAGCGTGTGCCTTGAGATTTTGGATTGGCCTTTGGTGTGCCTTGGGCAACAAAAGTTTGAAAACCACTGCTGTAGATTATGCAATGCTATTGATACATTATTCCTTACACTTTTTTTCAGTTGAAAACAATCCCAGAACAGGAAACTTTGGCGCCCTTGTGAGAATTTTCCTGGGAAGAACCAAAGAGCTGAAAATCTCCACAGAATGCCAAGAGTGAGTATGGGAACCTCAGAGGAGGGATAAGAATGAACCCAGATGACTGTGTCAGTAATGATACACCCTGTTCATGTCAGTGTATTCACTGAGTGGGAGAGCAGGCCAGCTATTGTTTGATTGCATGCAATCAGGGAATCCCTGTGTGTTTAAAGCAGTGAAACACTGAAGTGGTTGCAATTTCACATGAGAAAGCTGCAGAGGTATAACCATCAACACATGTGGCATTATCCTCCACTCACTGCCAAGACAAATTTGCACAGAGATTGACCACGCACCAGTGATCGATTGAGAAGTCTTCATTCTGTGAGGTTAGGGTTATCACCCCCATTTATTTTTCTGAAATTTCTTAACAGGTTTAGTCCTATAACCAAATCCACATGTTCTTGAGTAACATAATTCGCATGTGTAAAATGTCAAATTGTGGGACTGATTAGACACCTCCTTGTTGATGTTTAGTGGTTGTGAAACATTGTGGTGAGCTCTGGATGGTTCCAATCATTTCTTATTTTCCTCTACATTTCTTTCTCACCAACTTGGTCCTCAGTTTTGTGTCTGTCACAGGCATATCATGTACACAAAAGCTGCTGAAGCTGTGAAGTTTGGAGGGTGGAGGGGGGCTAGTGTCATTATTTAACCCTCATTCAAAGTAACATGCTCCACTGGTTTGGCACAGTCAGTGGCTAGCACAAAGTGATAACATGATGCTTTATTAGTTGATTTCAGGAAATGAATGTCACAGACTGGCGCCTTTTCCTGGAGGTAAGAGCTCTGGTTTAGCAACAAAACAACTTGGAGCAGTTAAGTGTTGGATTTCCACTTACAGTAGGCCAAATACACCAGGGCTTTAGTCCCAGCCACTTCAGGTTGAATTATTCAAGTATGCTGGGATAATTTGTATCTGTTTGCATTTAAAGCAACATCTTACTGACAAACATTTGGTAAATTTAGAACATAAATCAAAGGTGCATATCCAACTCAGGTGTCTTAATTCTATGCTGCTTAATTATGTTTATTCCAGAAATGTATTTACCTTGACATGTCTTTGCTTTGTTTCCCTTTCACAGTCAGCTGTTTATCTGGCAGGCCCATAATGCATTGTTCATGATTCGCTGCCTGCTCAAGGTGTTCATCAGGGAGATGAGTGAGGAAGAGTTGCACTTACAATTTTCCTACCAGGAGAGGGCACCAGGCTCCTGTGGAGGTGAGCTCCATCATTGACTCATTTGGAGAAGCAAGGTGTGTCACAGAAAGATTGAAATGGTGGCCACATAAAGGGTTCAATTTCACAAAATTCAACAGTTGTGTTGTCAGACATGAGTACTAAAGTGTTTTAAGTCAGTTTAGAGAGTTTTTACTTTATTCTTTGGTGTATTTTACACACAATAAAATATCGACTGAAAAAATCTTATGAGCAACATCCTTGAAGGTGTTCGGCTGCCAGTAGACACGTAAGGTGTGAGTTAATACAGTTAAGTCACTAGGGTCGGATGTGTAATACTTCCTTTCCTACCAAAAGAGAGATAAGAAATTGACTTTTTAATTGAGCACAAATACCCCCGGCTACTGACCTGGATCAGCTGTCTCTGAGAAACTCAGTTAATAAAAACTGGAATCTGCATTCCCTGACAGCACATCATTTTTGGCTTCAAACATAAGCCCTGCCTCTACTAAATACTGAAGAGCCACACTCTGCAAATGTGTGCCCTCATGATGGCCTTGATAAATCTAAATTACATTACTAATTACTTTTTTTGGTGGGCACTTAAAGAGAAATAAGGAATGCCATCAAAGGGACAGTGGAAAAATGCATATTTTTTATTGTTCTGCTGCTGCTTTTTCTCAAATCTTCTTCCTCTTACTGCACAGTGCTGCACTCCTACATACTGGGACATTTTCACAAAAACAGAAACGTATTCACTCATTTGCAGCTTCCTACTGACCTTCAGGATTTGCTTTGTTGGATGATCTTTAATCTCTGATTTGTCTGCAAAATGACTAAGCTAATTTCAGGTTGTTGAAAGTGGTAATAAAATAAGCTGCCAACCAGCTAGTTTCACCCAGTGCTGCACAGTGAGCATGAAATAGGGAAGATGGGTGGGATAGCGAGAGGAACTGGTGCAGTGGGAGTTGGACAGAGCAGAAAGCTGCAATATATTTATTTTTTAATAATTTTCTGTAATAACATTCTCATTCCTTTATGTAGAAACAGGCTGTGAGGACCTCCTTGAGGAGTTGTTGTCCAACCTCGTTCACTTGATCGTTGAAGTGCCCCTGCTGTAAGTATCTCCCTGCTTTTTGTGTATGTATGAGTATGTATTATGTATCCGTGTGTGTGTGTGT